>CAUYRH010037856.1:0-42302 GCA_963574655.1 Perodicticus potto | reverse complement strand
AAGAAGAATATGTTCCAGCTCCATCCATGTAAACACAAAAGAGGTAAAGTCTCCATCTTTCTTTAAGGCTGCATAGTATTCCATGGTATACATGTACCACAATTTATTAATCCATTCGTGGGTCGATGGGCATTTGGGCTTTTTCCCAGCTTTGTTTTTATTACTAAGAATTGCCTTAGCCATACAAGGTTTTTTCTGGTTTGATACAAAGTGCAGAATCATTTTTTCCAGGTCTTGCAAGTAGGATGTTGGTATTTTAATAGGGATGGCATTGAATTGGTAAATTGCTCTGGGAAGTATAGACATTTTAACAATGTTGATTCTTCCCAGCCATGAGCATGGTATGTTCTTCCATTTGTTAAAGTCCTCTTCTATTTCCTTTCTTAGGGTTTCATAATTTTCTTTATAGAGGTCTTTCACTTCTTTTGTTAGGTATATTCCTAAATATTTCATTTTCTTTGGGGCTATGGTGAAGGGAGTTGTGTCCTTAATGAATCTCTCATCTTGACTGTTGTTGGCATATACAAAGGCAACTGAGGTGTGGACATTGATTTTATATCCTGAGACATTACTGGTTTTTTGATGACTTACAAGATTCTTATAGTTGAGTCTTTGGGGTTCTCTAAGTATAAGATCATATCATCAGCAAAAAAGGAGAGTTTGACCTCCTCTACACCCATCTGGATGCCCTTTTTTTTTTTTTTCTTGTCTAATTATATTGGCTAGAACTTCCAGTACTATGTTGAATAGTAATGGTGACAGAGGATACCCTTGTCTGGTTCCAGTTCTAAGAGGAAAAGCTTTTAGCTTTACTCCATTCAGTAAAGTATTAACTGTGGGTTTGTCATAGATAGCCTGGATAAGTTTAAGAAATGTGCCACCTATACCTATACTCCTCAGTGTTCTAATTAGATAAGGATGCTGGATTTTATTGAATGCTTTTTCTGCATCTATTGGGAGGATCATATAGTCCTTGGTTTTACTTCTGTTGATACAGTGAATAATGTTTATGGACTTTCAAATATTAAGCCAACCTTGCATCCCTGGGATGAAACCTACTTGATCATGATGTATTACTTTTTTGATGATAAGCTGTAATCTATTAGCCAAGATTTTGTTGAGAATTTTTGCATCAATATTCATTAGTGAAATTGGTCTGAAATTCTCCTTTTTAGTTGGGTCTTTGCCTGGTTTTAGTATCAGGGTGATATTTGCTTCATAGAACGTATTGGGGAAGATTCTTTCCTCCTCAATTTTTTGGAATAATTTCTGTAGTATAGGAATAAGCTCTTCTTTGAAAGTTTGATAGAATTCTGGTGTGAAGCCATCTGGACCATGGCATTTTTTTGTTGGGAGATTTTTTATTGTTTCTTTGATCTCAGTGCTTGAAATTGGTCTGTTCAGGAGATCTATTTCATCTGGGCTAACTCTAGGGAGAGGATGTGATTCCAAATATTGATCCATTTCCTTCACCTTGTCAAATTTCTGGGCATAAAGTTTCTGTTAATATTCAGAGATAATCTCTTGTATTTCTATAGCATCAGTTGTTATTTCCCGTTTATAATTTCTGATTGAGGTTACTAGAGATTTTACCTTTTTATTTCTAGTTAGTCTGGCCAAAGGCTTATCTACTTTATTTTTTCAAAAAACCAACTCCTTGTTTCATTAATTTTCTGAATGATTCTTTGGTTTTCAATTTCATTGATCTCTGATTTAATTTTGGATATTTCTTTTCTTCTGCTGGGTTTAGACTTAGATTGTTCTTCTTTTTCCAATTCTATCAGATGGCTTGTGAGTTTGTTGATATGCTCTCTTTCTGTTTTTCGAATGTGAGCTTCTAAAGTGATAAATTTTCCTCTCAGGCTTTTGCTGTATCAGGTTTTGGTAGTTTGTGTCTTCATTGTTGTTATACTCAAGGAAGTTAATGATTTCTTTTCTTATTTCTTGCTGCACCCAACTGTCATTCAGCATAAGGTTGTTTAACTTCCATGCCTTTGTGTGAGGTTGAGCATTTTTGTTGGAGTTGAGTTGCACTTTTAGTGCCTTGTGGTCTGAAAAGATTAAAGGTAGAATTTTAATTCTCTTGATACCACTGGGGTTTGTTTTGTGTCCTAGGATATGATCAATTTTGGAGAACGTTCCATGGGATGATGAGAAGAATGTATATTCTATATCTCTGGGATGGAGCATTATATATATACATCTATCAAGCACAGTTGTTCTGAAGTCTCATTTAAATCTCTAATATCTTTATTTAATTTCTGTTCAGAGGCTCTGTCCAGCTCTGAGAGAGGGGTGTTAAAGTCCCCTGTTATTATGGTGTTATAGGATATTGTATTTTCAGACTAAGCAAGGTCTGTTTCAAGGATCTGGGAGCGTTTAAGTTGGGTGCATAAATATTTAAAATTGAAATGTCTTCTTGTTGTATCTTTCCCTTAACCGATAGGAAGTGACCATCATTATCTTTTTTAACTTTAGTTGCTTTAAATCCACATGTATCTGAGAATAAGATTGCAACCCCTCTTTTCTTCTGAGTTCTGTTTGCCTGAAAAATTGACTTCCAACCCTTAATTCTGAGTTTTAATTTGTCTTGTGATGTGAGGTATATTTCCTACAGACAGTAAATAGATGGCTTGTCCATCTATTTTAATCCAATCAGCCAATCTATGCCTCTTCAGTGGGGAATTCAAGCCATTGACATTTATTGAGATAATTGATAAGTGTGGTAGCGTTCTATTCATCTTATTTTGTGATAGTCCGTTGGTTAGTTTTGTCTTTTGCATCATTGGGAAAACTAGGTTATAGCCTATATTTTCTGAGTTTTTACTTTGCTGAAGGTCCATTGTGATGGTCAGTATGTAGGACAGGTTGAAAAATCTTATGTAAAACTGGTCTTGTTGTGACAAATTTCCTCAATATTTGCATATCAATAAAAGATTTGATTTCTCCATCAATTTTAAAGCTTAGCTTGGTGGGGCATAGAATTCTGGGCTAGAAATTGTTCTGTTTAAGTAGGTTAAAGATAGATGACCATTGTCTTCTGGCTTGAAAAGTTTCATTAGAGAAGTCTGTGGTCACCCTGATAGGCTTGCCTCCACGTTCAACATTCTTAAACAAAACTACTTTTAGCCCAGAATTCTGTACCCTGCTAAACTAAGTTTCAAAATTGATGGAGAAATTAAATCTTTTGTGAATATACAAGCACTGAGGAAATTCACCACAACAAGACCAGCTCTACAGGAAATACTTAGGCCTATTCTCAACACTGACCACCACAATGGACCATCAGCAAAGTAAACAACCAGAAGCTCAAGGTCAAAACTTAGCTTCCACAATGGTGCAAAGGGTAAAACTACACAACAGACTTTCACAAAATAAGGCAAATAGAACTCCACCACATTAATTATTTCAATAAATGCCAATGGACTGAATTCACCACTGAAGAGGCACAGGCTGGCTGATTGAATAAAAAAAGCACAAGCCATCCATATGCTGTCTCCAGGGGACATACCTAGCCTTGAAGGAAAAATCAAGACTCAGGGTTAAGGGATGGAAAACAGTACTTCAAGAAAATGGAAATCAGGGAGGAATTGCAATCTTATTTTCAGATACGAGAGGATTAAACACAACTAAAGTTAAGAAAAAGATGGACACTTTATACTAGTCAAAGGAACAATTCAACAAGAAAAAATTTCAATTTTAAGTATTTATGCACTCAACTTAAATGCTCCCAGATTTACAAAATATGATATCCCATAACACCATAATAGTTGGGGACTTTAACATTCCTCTGACAGAACTGGACAGATCCTCTAAACAGCAACTAAATAATGATACAAAGGACTTAAATGTGACCCTAGAACAAATGGGATTAATGGACTTATACAGAACACACTATCCCAAAGCTAAGGAATATACATTTTTTCTTGTCAGACCATAGGACATACTCCAAAATTGACATCCTAGGATACAAATCAAACCTCATCAAAATTAAAAGAATAGAAATTATACCTTGTATCATCTCAGACCGCAAGGCAATATAGGTGGAACTCAACTACAATAAAAACGTTCATCCCCACACAAAGACTTGGAAATTAAACAACCCTATGCTGAATGATAGTTGGGTTCAGGAAGAGATAAAAGAGGAAATTATTAAATTTCTCAAACATAACAACAATGAAGACACAAGTTACCAAAACCTGTGGGAGATAGCAAAGGCAGTCTTAAGAGGGAAATTTATCACATTAGATGCCTACATTTGAAAAATAGAAAGAAAGCACATCAACAAACTCATGAACCATCTCATGGAATTGGAAAAAGAAGAACAATCTAATCCCAAACCCAGCAGAAGAAAATAAATTACCAAAATTAAATCAGAGATTAATGAAATTGAAAGCAAAAGAATCAATCAAAAAATTAATGAAACAAAAAGTTGGTTTTTAAAAAAATAAATAAAATCAAAAAAATTTGGCCAGATTAACTAAAAACAGAAAAGTCAAATCTCTAATAACCTCAATCAGAAATGATAAGAGGATAATGATAATGGATTTCACACAGATATAAGAGATCATCTCTGAGAACTGCAAGAAACTCCATGCCCAGAAATTTGACAATGTGGAGGAAATGGATCAACACCTGGAAGACTTAATCAAGTCTTCCCTAGACTTAATCAAGAAGAAACATCTCTTGAACATACCAATTTCAAGAACTAATATCAAAGAAACAATAAAGGCGCAGCGCCTGTGGCTCAATGGGCTAAGGCGCCAGCCACGTACACCTGAGCTGGCGGGTTCAAGTCCAGCCCGGGCCCACCAAATAACAATGACGGCTGCAACCAAAAAATGGCCGGGCATTGTGGCAAGTGCCTATGGTCCCAGCTACTTGGGAGGTGGAGGCAGGAGACTCACTTAAGCACAGGAATTATAGGTTGCTGTGAGCTGTGATGTCATAGCACTCTATCCAGGGTGACAGCTTGAGACTCTGTCTCAAAAAAGAAAAAAATAGAAAAGAAAAGAAAAGAAACAATAAAAAAATCTCCCAGCAGGCTTGGCACCTGTGGCTCAAGCAGCTAAGGCACCAGCCACATACACCTCAGCTGGTGGATTTGAATCCAGCCCAGGCCTGCCAAACAACAATGATGGCTGCAACCAAAAAGTAGCTGGGTGTTGTGGCAGGCACCTATGGTCCCAGCTACATGGGAGGCAGATGCAGGAGACTCACTTGAGCCCAGGAGTTGGAGGTTGCTGTGAGCTGTGAAGCCACAGCACTTTACCCAGGGTGACAGCTTGAGGCTCTGTCTCAAAAAAAAAAAAAAAAAAAAATCTACCAGCAAAAAATGGCCCTGGTCCAGATGGCTTCACACTAGAATTCAATAAAACCTTCAAAGAAAGGGTTATACCCATACTTCAGAAATTATTCCAAAAAATTGAGAAGGAAGGAATCTTCCCCCAACACGTCCTAAAAAGCAAACATCACCCTGATACCAAAACCAGAAAAAGACCTAAATAAAAAGGAGAAATTGACACCAATTTCATTAATGCATTTAGATGCAAAAATTCTCAATAAAATCCTAGGCAATAGAATATAGCTACACATTAAAAAAATAATTCATCCATTCTTGAGATACTTTGCTAAGAAGAATGTGTTCCAGCTCCATCCATGTAAACATGAAAGAGGTAAAGTCTCAATCTTTCTTTAAGGCTGCATAATATTCCATGGTGCACATATACCACATTTTATTAATCCATTTGTGGGTCGACGGTGCGTCTTAGAAGAGTACAGGTGAAACTTACTAAATTTAGAATATAAATGTCTCAACACAATAACTAAGAAAATGCCATGAAGGCTATGTTAACCAGTTTGATGAAACTATTTCAGATTATATATGATGCCAGCACATTGTACCCCATGATTGCATTAATGTACACAGCTATGATTTAATAAAAAATAAATAAATAAATCATTCATCATGATCAAGTAGGTTTCATCCCAGGCATGCAAGGCTGGTTTTAAATATGCAAGTCCATAAACAAAATTCACCATATCAACAGAAGCAAAAACAAAGACCATATGATCCTTTCAATAGATGCAGAAACAGCATTCAATAAAATTCAGCATCCTTTTCTAAACAGAACACTTCAGAATTTAGGTATAGGTGGCATGTTTCTTAATCTGACTGAAGCTATCTATGACAAACCCTCAGATAATATTATTCTGAATGGAATAAAGCTGAAAGCTTTTTCACTTAGAACTAGAACCAGACAAGGAGGCTGTCCTCTATCACTACTACTTTTTTTTTTTTTTTATTAAATCACAGCTGCATACATTAGTGCAATCAAGGGGACAACCACTACTTTTCAACATAGTGCTGGAAGTTCTGGCCAATGCAATCAGGCAAGGGAAGAAAACAAAGGGAATACAAATGGGGGCAGAGAAGGTCAAACTCTCACTCTTTGCCAAATATATAAACTTAGAGAACCCCAAAGACTCAACCACAAGACTCCTGGAAATGATCAAAAAATACAGTAATGTCTCAGGATATAAAATCATTGTCCACAAATCAGTAGCCTTTGTATATGTCAGTAACAACCAAGATGAGAAACTAATCAAGAACACAATTTCCTTCACAGTGGCTTCAAAATAAATGAAACACCTAGGAATATACATAACAAAAGAGTTGAAAGACCTCTACAAAGAAAACTATGAAACCCTAAGAAAGGAAATAGCAGAAGATATTAACAAATGGAAGAACATACCATGCTCATGGCTGGGAAGAATCTACATCATGAAAATGTCTATACTATCCAAAGCAATCTACAGATTTAATACAATCCCCATTAAAATACCATAATCACACTTTCAAGATTGGGAAAAAATAATTCTTTGCTTTGTATGGAATCAGAAGAAACCCCATATCACCAAGGTAATTCTTAGTAATAAAAACAAACCAGGGGTATCATCATTCCAGACTTTTGGCTATATGACAAGGCCATAGAGATCAAAGCAGCATGGTATTGGCACAAAAATGAAGACATATACATATGGAACAGAAAAGAAGCAAAGAGATGAAACCAGTATCCAGTTGCCATTTGATCTTTGATAAAGCAAACAAAAGTATACAGTGGGGAAAAGAATCTCTAGACAATAAATGGTGCTAGAAAAACTGGATAACCACATGTAAAAGATTGAAACTGGACCCATACCTCTTACTACTTACAAAAATTGATTTAAGATAGATAAAAGATTTAAATCTAAGGCATGAAACAATAAAAACCTTTGAAGAAAATGTGGGGAAAACACTTGAAGACATTGGCCTGGGGAAAAACTACAACTCCATGGCAGTTGTAACAACAACAAAAATAAACAATTGGGACTTAATTAAACTGAAAAGCTTCTGTTCAGCTAAGAAAATAACAACCAAAGCAAACAGACAACCTTCAGAATGGGAAAAGATATTTGCATGCTATGAATCTGACAAAAAATTAATAATTAGAATCTACAGAGAACTCAAATTAATCAACAAAAAGACTCAACAATTCCATATATCACTGGGCAAGAGAGATGACTGGAACACTCCCTAAAAAAGACAGATGAATGGCTAACAAACACATGAAAAAAATGCTCATCATCCCTAATCCTCAGAGAAATGTAAATCAAAACTACCCTGAGATATCACCTAACCCCAGTGAGAATGGCCCACGTAACAGTCTCAAAGCTGCAGATACTGACATGGGTGTGGAGAGAAGGGAACTGCAGACAGAATGGGGACCTAAGACCCCATTTCTTGGCAAGGGAAAACACCCCCAGAAAAAGAGGAAAATAAAAAAGCAAGCAGAGTGAGGCAGAACAAAGAAAAGTCAGCTGATTTACCTTTAAACCAGCCGCTGCTAAATTTCTTATTGAGCAAGTTTCCTGCTTTTCCTGGAAGCCTAGCCTGTAGATGCATACAGCTTACAAACATCCCTACTGGGTCTGCAAACACTATGAAGAAAATAATGGCAACAGAAGATGCTGTGGCAAGGCCTGGCAAGATACATTAACTAGGCCATTTCCTGCCCAGTAAACAGTCAAAGCAAATACCCATTGTGGAGATATGTATTTGGTTGGGTCAGAGATCAAGGGAATAGCTCAGGTAATTATATGAAATATATGGGTAGGAGAGCTTATCTCACTTATAGCAGAGGAAGACCCTCTGTGGTGGTGATTAGAGGAAAATTCTTCTCTCACACTGATTCTTCAGAGGAGACTGACACCAGTGGCATTTTTACTCCATAGTGAACTAGTGGGATTAATACCCACCTAAGAATCTGCATGTGTGACCACAGACAGGAGACTGCCCCCACATAAGGCTCAGATACTAGATTTCTCAAGTCTGCTCAGATCCTTAAGTTTAATGATTATAGAAACAATACAAGTTGATATGCTTGCTCAGAGAACCTGCTGGTGTCTTTGTTCCCTTCCTCAGTTTGCCCTCTGGGCCAATGAGCAAATAGTCTTCAATAAAAGCTGAATGGAACTGACAATCAGGGCCACTCTCCAGAACCCCACAAAAGGGTGGTGGTCCCCTGTATTCTCACCTTTGAAAATTCTATTCTTGGTGTTTTGTCTCTTTCTTTCTCATACTTTCTAACTTTATATTTCTTCAGTCAGTCACCACCAGATCCCCCTGCCCCTGGGGTGGGACCCTGCACTTTTACACTGCTGGTGGGATTTTCAAACTAATACAACCTTTTTTGGAAGGAAGTATGGAGAATCTTCAAAGAACTCAAATAGACTTCCCATTTGATCCTGCAATCCCATTACTGGGCATCTACCCAGAAGAAAAGAATCTTTATCATAAGGTCATTGCACTAGACTGATTATCACAGCTCAATTTACAATCACCAAAATGTGGCAACAACCTAAATGCCCACCAACCCAGGAATAGATTAATAAGCTGTAGTATGTGTATACCATGGACTACTATTCAGCCACTAAAAAAGATGGAGACTTTACATCTTTTTTATTAACCTGGATGGAAGTAGAACACATTCTTCTTAGTAAAGCATCACAAGAATGAAGAAGCAAGAATCCAATGTACTGAATTCTAATATGAAGGCAGTAGATGAGCTAAGACAAGGGGCGTGTAGAGGAATGAGCAAGTGGGGAGAGGGATGGGGGCTCATGGTGTATGTCACACCTCTCAGGGATGGGACACAATTATAAGAGACTTTACCTAACAAATGCAATCAGTGGAACCTAATTCTTTGTGCCCTCAATGAATTCCAAAAAATATTTAAAAAATTCTTTACTGTTTGTTTTACAAACATTTCCTCTAATCCCTGGGCAACCTATAAGAAATTTGTTAAGTTGCTTAACCTCTCTGAGCCTCGATTGACTGCCTGGACAGGCAGTGGGTGACAGTAACAGAAAGGGATTGTACAGATTAAATAACATAGCATGAGCTGGTGCATTCAGAACTCTAAAGGGCTTTGTACAGGAGACATTTGTGAGTCCACCGCGCACCATAAATGAACTTTCCCAGGCACTGTGTCCTGCCCTTTGGCTATACCATAACCTCCTATGTATCAAAAGCCAAATCATGTAAACAATCGATGACCAGGACATTGTACACCCAAAGCTGACCTTGAGGCACTGAGATCCGATGAGATTTCTGAATCAAATAAAGGTTGAGCTACATGTTTGCATGGCATGTATATTATATTGTATTCTAACTTTATTTGAAAAAATTTATGATGAGTACTTGGCAATATTTCTCCATGTGTGTTCCAATAGGTCTGACACAATAAAAGAGCTCTATTGTCAGAGTTGAAAAATGCTGTTTATTCCTATTCAGTATTCATCCCTCCCTTCCCTGGAGACTACACCTCAATTTTCCTTTGGGGATCTACCCCACCTACAACCCTCCTGCCGTCCATATAGTTCACACGAGGATGACCCCGCAGATACACACTGCTCAGCCCAGGGGTGGACCCCAATTCACACCTAGACTATTAGTATCCTTTAGAACTGTGATGGAACTCAAGCCAGACAAGCCTCAATTCAGGGATTTTTACTGGAACCACTGGGAAGGAGATGCCCTTTTCTCCCTATGCAGATTGCTAGCTAAAAGTATGTTATAAGGCCTGCCTAAAAAGGCAAGTCAGAAGAAAATAAAGCCAAAAGATGAAGATCAAGACCTCATCACATCACTGGAGCCCCTAGCTCCAACAGTGTCTATAGCCAACAGACAAAGCCTGAATCAATAAATTCTTTTTCCCTCAAGCACTTGAAATTGCAAGAATGCTGATTCATACTCTGGGTTATACAAAGTTAAACACGCCTTCTTTACTACAGGGCTTCACGGAGCCTTCAAAATATTAATACGCATTAGGAATCTCCAACAGGGAGATATAATAGGCAGCATTTCCCAAACTTATATCCCGTGAACTTTTTTTTCAAAGATCAAATCATAGAACTCGTATTCCATAGAAAACACCTTGGGAAAGGGTAACATGTATTACCTATGGGCTAACCTAATATTAAAATACTGCAAATCCCCATTCCCTTATTATTCTGGATAAATGAGACAAACGGGAATTCATTTATCCAACATTGTTGATACTTTTCTCCAGACTTTAAAAACGTATGTATATGATTTTTTATTCTTTTTACTAAATTAGGGTCATAAGCACAAACTAGGGCATATTTTTCCAGACTTAATAAAACATGTGTATATATATAGTCTTTTTTTTATTACACCAAGGTCATAATTCCCAAATTGTTACACTTTTGAGTTCTGCATTTTAAAATACTTTTGGCCTCTATTCTGACTGCCAAGCCTATCAGCTGTCACTCTACTCTGCTTTGTTCTAAACGTCTACCTCTAGCAGCAGCCACTTGTGCTCTTCTTGGGGTTGGTAAAACAAATAAAAGAAACTCACCGGAACTGCGTGTTTAAAAATAAAAGGAGTGTGGGCATCATGTGCTAAGACGGCAAGCCAGAGTCGGAGGGACTACTGAGTGACGTCCCTGGCTTTCTGTAAGTGAAATCCCATGTCAATGATTCTGGCAACCTGAAGGCTGCTTACTTCCAGGCTTTTGCTTTGGTTTTGGACAGCTAAAGTTTCCAAATAACTGACCTTCAACTATGGGAATTGTTACACTACTTAGCCAAGAAAAGAGCCACTCCAATGTATAGTAAGCACTGAACTCTTCTTAGGATCTTTAAAATGGAAAGGTCTTTTTTTTTTTTTTGGTAAGCCCAGGAGAACCTATAGTCCAAAAATTCCATTTCTTAGTTTATAAGTCATCCATTGGCACAGAAGTCAAATTTCAGTCATTTTTCAGGCATTTTGTCTACCTTTAACTCTTAAGTAGCTGTTTGTCTGTTTAAAGGGTATTTGTGGGCTCCCGTTTTATGATTCTATAATAAAACAGATGGGGATTTAGGACAATGGGGAAGTAACCAAACTCCCTTCTTGTCACTGAAAGTACAGCTTGGCCCTAAGCAGGTAGGCAGGGACACAGGCGGGCAGACTGGCTGGTCTGGACAGTAAGACCCATGAAAATAAGTGAAAATTCAGTCACAGGAGTAGAAACTCCTGAGTCTTTTTGGTTAGCATCAAGCTAGATTTGCAGCCACACTTAGAGGCTTGACAAGGAAAATGCATCAGGATTTTTCATGTCAGTAATCTAAAGATCCAGAGGCAAGAACCGGGGACACCTGTGGCCCACTAGTATAGCTTAAAGAGGAGTCATTGCCCCGATGCTTTTTCCAGACTCCAAAGCACATGTTCTGGAAAGTTCACAAGCTCCTGAGCTCCCACTGCACCCCAAAAGTGGGGAGGAGCCAAGCACCTGCTCAGACAGCCATGTGCAACTCTGAGCCAGCTCTGCCAAAGAAAACACCACTGGCCACCCCTCCCCAGCATTCATGCTCAGAAGGGCCTCTGTCTTCCCATTCGAGGCCTGCTGACCAGATGTGGGCCTGGGTGAAGGCAGGGCAGGCCCAAGGAGCCAAGGGGCCATTAATCTGCAATTAGGACTGCACACGCCCACCTGCTCCACCTCCTTCCTCTTGACAACTGCAGAGCTAAAAAGTGCTTTTAGAGGAAACAGATCCCTCAGTTTATCTTCAGGAGAACTCACTTAGGAAAACTTTTTTTGGGCAGACCTCCTTGCCCTGGGGTGGTTAGCACCACTCCTGCTTTAAAAGCAGAAGTGGCGGGGGTTTGGGGGGGGGTGCATATTCACATCTAGGTCCTTTTACTTCCATGTGAGAGCAGTGAGACTGTCATGAAAAGGTATTCAGAGGTCGTCACATGAAAGCAAGACCTAAGACAGGGCAGGGAGTGCTTGCTTCTCCACCTACAGCACAGGACTGACACACCCATATCAGACCTGGGCCATGAGAGGGGTAGGGAGGACAACTGGTGGGACAGAGGATGGAGGTGTCAGAGCACTGACTGATGTTGGTTACACAACCTCAGGAAGGGTCTGGGGTTCAGAGCCAAGTGACCCACACACCGGCTGACCTGGTTCTTACTGTATCCCAGGTTTGCTCTTCTACCCAATCAGGAGACAAGAATTACACGCCCGGTATGCTCCACAGCTGAGACTAATGAAACCCCATTAGGGCTTCACGCCTCTCACCTACTCCAGGCCAGGGCCTGGCTGCCTCTGCTTACCTCCTTCCCACCCTCACACACATCAAGCTATAAGAAATGAAATTATAAAATGCCATACTGAAGAAAATGGGAGGAAGGTCTTGAGGGACAAGGGATTTCAAGAAATCTGAAGAGGACAGGAGGTAGATGGGAGAGTGATAACTGGCAAGTGGACATAAGGAAGCCTCAACCGAGCATGCTAAGCCACGGAGAGCTGGAGCTTCCAGGAGCAGGTCTGTATGGCTCAATCCAGAAGGGCTCAAGATTTGAAATGTCAGGCACCACGGAGGGCAGGGTGGCAGATGGTGCTATAAACAGGGGCATCACGAACAACAGACCTGTCCTTTCAGGGCAGTGTGCACGGGTACATGTGCACATGCTTTAACAGCAGAGCCTATTCCCAGCAAGCTCACTACGGAAGCCCACTGCACAGATGGATCAGAGCAGGGGAGGGAACCACTGCCCCATCTGCTCAGCTCCTCTTTCTTCCTCATAGACAAGTCACCTTCTTAAAGCAGATTTCCAGGGAGCAAGTTAGCAACCCCAACTCAAAACAGCCAATGAGTAACTTAACAAATATTTCACTTTGTAAAATATGTAAGGTAATAAACATGAGCAGTTATCCTCCCTTGCATGAGTGTAAAGACTCACAGATGAAAACTGAAGTAGATTCAGCCAGTCAGAACTCAGCATCACCCCCATCTTCACCTACATTAACTGTGAGCCATGAACAAGCTATTTACATGTGTCCTGTGGCCAGGTCTGGATGGTAAGTTTCCACTCTGAGCTGCTTTACCTCACAAGCGCATTGAGACCCCAAATCACTGATGAAAGGATTGAATTATACAGACCCCACCCCAGAGAAATATACTAAGCTCATGGTGAGGATTCAAGGTATGGGGACCTGTGAGGCCTGGGCCAGATGGATGAGAGGTTTGGGAAGACTGAGCCCTAGAAGAGAAGTATGGAAGGCTCTAGACTTAACCTAGAGTCTCCACATTGTTCTCAAGTTCTTGAGGCATAAAGTATATTTTGGGTTCTATGCACTCAAAAGAGAGATGCACGTCCCAGACTTCAGTCTGCATCTCTCTGTGTGACCCTCAACATAGACCTATGAGCCCATATTACCCTAACACAAAGTCTTTCCTCGATTTTGCCCAATTAGGAAAAACTCTTGGACTTGTGGGGTCCTCTTGAACAAAATTCTTCCTCAATTCCATCTAATTAAAACAAAAGTCTTCAGGCCAGGTGCAGGCTGAGGTGGAAGGATTTCTTGAGGTCAGGAGTTTGAAACTGGCCTGGGCAACATGGACAGACTCCATCTCTACAAAAAAATGTAAAAATTAGTGTGGCATAGTGGCACATATCTATAGTCTCAGCTATTCAGGAGGCTGAGGCTATGGTGAGCTATGATGATACCACTGCTCTAATATGGGCAACAGAGCAAGACTCTGTCTCAAAAAAAAAAAAAAATTCAAATTACTTTGGCCTTAGAATCAAACCCGGTAAAATCTTAGGCTCCAAAGAGTAACCTCCAGGGTAGAACCTGGCTCATTTCTGTGTCAAACTTTGTTACAGGCCTGATGACACCTGTCATTTTAGGACAAGTAGGCCCAGCCTTCCCAGAAACCAGCCCAGGGTGGGACAATTTCTTCCAGGCTCTGAGCGAAATGGGGAACTAGCAGGTCCAAGTCATTAAAACGTTTTAAGACCCAAACCAAGGTCTCTGACAAAAACAGGAAAACAGGATACAGTAAAAAAACTGGTTAAAGCCAGGAAGACCCAAGATGGTGACATGAACAACCTCTGCACTCCCCTGTCACTTGTCATTCCCTGACTATATTTGAGCATACAACAAAACTCCTGCTGGCACTAGGACAGTTTACAATCACCATAACAAGCCCTAGACGGTATGAAAAGAGAAGGAACCCCCAAATTCCTAGAAATGGCCACTCTTTTCCCAGAGAACCATTTTCCACTCTTTCCCTTGAAAACCATAAATATTCCTCCCCTTATTTAGCCTATAATCAAGCCAAACAGAGCAATGCACACAGCTACTGTGCCTCTGGGGTTGCCTACTTGCTGTTTGCTTGTTGTTTAATGAACGTTGCTTTTATTTCCAACTAAAGGCTTGTGCTTGAATTCTTTCTTGCAGGAAGACAAGAACACTCTTGGCCTTCAGGCCAGATCCCAGTTTGGGGGTCCATTTTCCTGTGTCACAAGCATTTCAAAGAACTCACAGCTGCTTCTCAAAGATCAGGAACCAGCTGCCGTTGTCTGGTTGCCTTTCTCCCACCTTCCCACGGAACTGGAACCTGTCCTGGTTTAGGGGTAGGGAGAGGCCTGGCAGATCCAATCGCCACAGAACCTCTTCCTTCCCCTTCATCGTCTGTTACTAAAGAGATCCACCCCATCAGAGAGCACTACATGGGTCACTACAAACATTTTGAGACAGTGTTACAGTCCATTATTTTAGTTCCAAAAACTGTACTCGACAGTGTCCTTTCTGATTCACGAGTGCAAGTTCAAACTTGCTCAGCTTATTAGTTTTGCTGGGAAGGCCTCCTTTGTTTCTATCCACATGGATTTATTTACATTCCTTGATTTTGTGTATCTCAAAACTTTTGTAATGACCCACACATGTCATGCAGTGAAGAGGTAGAAGAATGCCCTGTGTTTGGCACAGAGATCCCAAAACAAGACTTCAGCCCAGACCCAAGATTCCCCACTAGAGTTGGGATGCAATAGGGATCTAAGCATAAAATCTCCCCAAAGGCACCAAGCAATACAGGCTGCTCTCGGCATAAACATGCTCTCTACACAGACAGTGCATGGGGTAAACACACAGACCTACAGACTGAATATCCCCCAAAGTAAAATTTCTTCTTTTGCCACTTCATACTTGACAAGGGTTTGTCATTATGTCACCTCATACAATGATTAAATTAATAAAATACATCTGGATCAAAGAAAACCTCACAGAGACCAGCTTTGATTCCATGAGCACAAAGAAAGAGGCCTTGGGAGGGGGGTTAAGAGGTGGGGGACAGTAGAGAGAGGGTTAAAGAGATTTAATTAGCCAGTGATTAAATGTCATTTTCCTTGAATCAAGTGATTCTCATTTTATTCTAGTGTCCTGGAAATGGTGATGAAATTTTTTTTCTCATTTTGGGGAATTCTTTTTTTTGTCCAATGAATAATTCTCAATCATCTGCTTTTAAAAGTTTTGTGCAATTTCTAAATAACCATTTTTCAAAATCAGGCTGACACTGACAATTCCTTCTGGTTGGGGTTTTCCGAATCACCCATGGAAAGATGGCTGCTCTGCCGAGAGCCCGCCTGGGAGACCAGCCTGTACATCCTGTGCCCCAGAGGATCCACTTCCTCAAAGGTATAGCCAGGAGGCTCAGGATACGAGGCTAGGCACCTGCCTATATCCTTAGGAGTAAAGCTGATGGCGTAGGTGGTCTGGCCCTCCACAGGGACATTCCCTCGAGGGCCAGACCAGGGGGGCTTACAGCTTTTGGTATTGCTGGGTGGGTGGGGCACATAGTGGGCCCGATTGGTGGTCAGGCAGTCCAAGGGCTCCGCAGGAAGGTTCAGCTGGTGACTGGGCTTGGCTAGCTCCGTGCGCTTGTTGGCCCACGGCTTGTAGTCATCCTTGGTGGTGGTGGAGCTTTCGAAGCGGCAGCTCTTCTTAACCGAGAGCACCGGTCGGCAGGACTGAGCCGGGGCACCCTTCGGGTATGTGTAATGGGCCTGCACTGTCGTCAGAAGATCCATCTTCTCTTCAGGAGGGGCGTACGCGCTGGGAGCTTTGGAGAAGATCTGGGGCGTTGGCCAAGCTTGGTACTTATCCCGAAACTCGGTGGTGTTAGAGAAAGGTACATCTATCCCAGAGGGCCTGGCTGGAGGTTTCGAACTCCTGGCAGGCTCCCCCATGAGGCCCCGGAAGCAGTCTTTGTGAGTAGTGAGGCTTTCAAAGGGGATTTCACAGGGCTTGAACTTCTCTGCCTCATACACAAAGCGCTTCTCTATAGGGTGGGCCACGTAGCTCATCTTGTAGTTAGTCAGATCCTCCAAAGGGATGTTGCAGAGCTTTGGCACTGGCGGAGGCTTACAGCTCGTGGTGTGCACGAGCCCCTTTAAGGGGTAGTCATCCTGGTGCGTGGTTCTGCTTTCAAACTTGGTGGATGCTGGCCGGTGGTGGTGTTGTGGACGAAGCAGCTCCCGTCTGGGTTGGTGCCAAGGTAAATAATCAGCTGAAATTAATTCAGAAAGGAGCTCATTAATAACAAATTGTACCAATTTGCATATATTCCAATGAGGTGTTGAGACAGGGGACGAACAGAGGATCCCTGCCACCGCCAGGACCAAGAGGTTGATGTTTCAACTTTATGCCGGCTACTGTACAGAAGAGACAGATTTACAGGAGCTGTCATCACCTCCCACCCACCCCACACACACTGCTGCATGCAGGGATTTTTGAAAGTCCATGGTCGATCAGGGCACAGTGGCTCACGCCTGTAATCCTAGCACTCTGGGAGGCTTGAGGTCAGTGGTTCACCTGAGCTCAGGAGTTTGGGACCAGCCTGAGTAAGAGTGAGACCCCATCTGTATTGAAAATGGAAAAAACTAACCCAGCATCATTGCAGGCACCTGTAGACCCAGCTACTCCAGAGGCTGAGGCAAGAGGATCACCTGAGCCCCAGACTTTGAGTTGCAGTGACCAGGACACCACAACACTCCACCCAGGGCACAGAATGAGACTCTGTCTCAAAAAAGAAAAAATAAAATAATGAAAAAAGAAGCCCATGGTGATAGGAAATCCACGGAATACATTCTTGCAGAGAAGTTGAACCACTGACTTACCCTGATTGGGAACAGTTCCTTTCTTCTGTGGAGAAGACGCCCACCCTGACTCAGCATGGAGTTTAATGGGAAGATGCTTCTGATGTAGTGAGACAGAGGATTCATAACTCACCATCTGCTGGACCAACCAAGCCTACCTGGTCATCTGTGGTGTGATAGCCATTGTGTCCTTATAATCCTCACATCCAATCTATATAAATTAAACATGGTGCTCCTGGGGAATACAGGTATTGTATGGGCTGGGGAGAGAATAGCCATTGCCACTTGCATAAAACTTACTATGTAAACAGGCAATGTTCTAAGTCCTTTATATATTAACTCATTTACTCTTCAGATATTCCTAATAAGGTGGGTACTTTTTAAATGCCCATTTTATAGATGCAGAAACAAAAGCAAAGAAAATTAGGGAATTTGCCCAGGTCATTTGAACAGAAGGGGAAAAGCATGAATTTAAATCCAGATCCAGAGACCACGATCTGACCCACTCTATTATCTGGTTTTAAAAATTAAGGAACACCAACTGTGTGCTCATCAATTGTGCTCAGCCTTTCCATACATAATCTTGTTTCATCTTTACAATAACCCTTTGTGATGGGTATGACTGTCTCCATTCTATCTACAGATTTCTAAAGGCAAAGTGCAGAGAGGCTTAGAAAAACTTGCCCAAAAGTTACAGGACAGGTGAGCTAAGTTGGAATTTAACCCACATAGTTGATTCCAAAGCCATGCTCTTCTGGCAGCTCATATCCCCTTAGGGGTACTATATTTCTAGATGAGATAAAGATTAAAGAAAAAATAATCAAGAAAGACCCATGTGTGAGTCATTCTTCCCTGTTTCTTGTCTTATACTTTCTTGTTAAGAATGTAATACTTGGCACCTGTGGCTCAACAGGTTAGGGCGCCAGCCACGTATATCTGAGCTGGCCGGTTCAAATCCAGCCCGGACCCGCCAAACAACAATGACCACTGCAACCAAAAACAATGGCCGGGCATTGTGGCAGGTGCCTATATCACAGCTACTTGGGAGGCGGAGGCAAGAGACTCCTGTGAGGCCAGGAATTGGAGGTTGCTGTGAGCTGTAATGCCACGGCACTCTATCCAGAGTGACAGCTTGAGGCTCTGTCTCAAAAAAAAAAAAAAAAAAATGCAATACTTTAGGCTCAGCTCCCGTAGCACAATACACAGAGGCTGGCGGGTTCAAACCTGGCCCTGGTCAGCTGAATAACGATGACAACTACAAAAACAACAACAAAAAAAAATAGCCAGGTGTTGTGGGGACTGAGGCAAGAGAATCACTTAAGCCCCAGAGTTTGAGGTTGCTGTGAGTGTGATGCCATAGCACTCTACCAAGGGTGACATAATGAAACTCTGTCAAAAAAAAAAATGCAATATTTTAGATAATATGCTATAGCAACTTTGGATTCTGATCCCCCATTGGGAGTTGTTTTTGCTTATGCTTAGTAACTTACCTGCATGAATTCTATAGAGTCTTATCTTTCCTACCCTGTGTGACCATTGATATTTTTACTCATTTTTCTTCTTTAAAAATTATTTTTGGTTTTAAGCCTGGCTTCCTTTTCCCCCTTGCATGTTTTTGTTAGGCTTATCAAAGATTAAATGACGCTATGTGGCTGGTTTCATCTCTAGATTCTCTATCCTATTCCGTATATCTATGTCTCAATTTTTGTGCCAGTACTATGCTGTTTTGAATAGGAGCCTTGTAATATAACCTGAAATCTAGTAACATGATACCTTCACATTTGTTTCTATTTCTAAGAACTGTGTTTGCTATTCAGGGTTTTTTCTGCTTCCATATGAATCAAAGTTAGTACTATTTTTCAAGTTCTTCAAAGTGTGACCTT
This sequence comes from Perodicticus potto, assembly GCA_963574655.1. Lineage (NCBI taxonomy): Eukaryota > Metazoa > Chordata > Mammalia > Primates > Lorisidae > Perodicticus > Perodicticus potto. The sequence goes on along the minus strand of CAUYRH010037856.1, from coordinate 22,921 downwards.
AGTGCTTTGATGGGGATTGAATTAAATCTATAGATTACTTTGGGGAGTATGAACATTTTAACAATGTTGATTCTTCCTAGCCATGTTCTTCCATTTGTTGGCATCTGCTATTTCCTTTCTCAAAGTTTCATAATTCTCTTTATAGAGATATTTCACTTCTTTTGTTAGATAAAATCCCAGGTATTTCATCTCCTTTGGTGCTATTATAAAAGGAATGGAGTCTTTGATTTTATTCTGGGCCTGACGATTGTTAGCATATATGAAGGCTACTAATTTGTGGGTATTGATTTTGTATCCTGAGATGCTGATATATTCCTTGATCACTTCTAATCCTTATTTAACAAATGGTGCTAGAAGAATTGGTTATCCACATGTAGAAGACTGAAACTGGACCTGCACCCCTCACCATTGACAAAAATTGATTTTCATTGGATAAAAGATTTAAATTAAAGCACAAAACAGAAAAAATTCTAGAAAAGAGTGTGGGGAAAACACTTGAAGATATTGGCCTGGAAAAAAACTATATAAGGAAGACCCACACACATGCAAGCAATTGCAGCAACACCAAAAATAAATAACTGAGATTTGATCAAGCTAAAAAGCTTTTGCACAGCTAAGGGTACTACATACAAAGCAAACAGACAGCCTTTGGAATGGGAGAAGATTTTTGCATGTTATGACTCTGACAAAGGCCTGATAACTATATACAGAGAACTCAAACAGTGAAAAAGTGCAAACAGCCTTCTGGATAAGTGGGCAAGAAACTTGAACAGAAACTTCTCCGAGGATGACAGACAAATAGCCAACACACACATGAAAAGATGCTCATCGTCTTTAATCATCAGAGAAATGCAAATCAAAAGCACTCTAAAATATCTATCACCTAACCCCAGCAAGATTAGCCCACAAAGTCCCCAAATGCTGGCGTGGATGTGGAGAAAAAAGAACAATTCTACACTGCTGGTGGGACTACAAACTAAGACAACCCTTTTGGAGAGAAGTATGGAGAATCCTCAAAGATCTAAAAGTAGACTTTCCATTTGACCCTCCAATCCCATTATTAGGTATCTACCCAGAAGAACAAAAATCATTTTACCACAAAGACATTTGCACTTGAATGTTTATTGCAGCTCAATTCATAATTGCCAAATTGTGGAAGCAACCTAAGTGCCCATCAAACCACGAATGGATCAATAAACTGTAGTATATGTATACCGTGGAATATTATTCAGCCATTGAAAAAGATGGAGACTTTACATCTTTTACATTTATTTGGATAGAGTTGAAATACATTCTTCTTAGTAAAGTATAACAAAAATGGAAAAATAAACATGCAATGTACTCCATACTAATATGAAATCAATATATAAATAATTACATGCTCATAAGAATAATAAAACACTAATATAGATAGTCCAGTTCTGGGGTAGAAGGAAGCAGGGGTGGGTGGGAGGACATTTGGCAGCAGGAGGGAGGGCATGAGGCGGAATCTCATCTAATGTTCACATTTTGAGGGTGTATAACACGCCCCCTGGGTGAGGGGCTCTTCTACAAATGGAACTTTACCCTGGAAGTGAGAACAATGTAACCTAAAAATGGTACCCTCATATTAATTTGAAAAAATTTTTAAAATTAAAAAAAATAAATAAATAAGAAAAAACAAAACAGCAATAATAAAAAATGCCTGGTTTCTTAAGGGTCATCCTATATTAGCTCAATAATGTTTAGTAAAAAGTTATACTTAAACACCATAAGCCAGGAAGGCTTTCACCCTTTGCCAGTGGATCTGTGTTTGGATTTAGACACATTCACACAAATGTCAGGTAGGCTACAAGTCCTAACTGGCTTCTATTTTCTGCTGGGCTTCCTCATATCTCCTCTGCACAGGCACTAAGCCTCACATTCAGCCAGGAATGAAAGTAGATAGACCCCTCTCCCTGGTCTCTCCTGAGCCTGCACACACCCTTGCCCATGTGCACAGCCTTCCAGATGACCAGGAATACATTAAGAGTTTATCAAGTCCTGACCTCTTTGTCTATCTCATTCTCTGGATCTCCCTGTTAAATTTTAGCTGGTTTTCGGGTCTGTTGCTTACCACATTTTGTACTACAACCTCAAACTAACTCAAAAAACTGTTTCCCTGACATTTTGGTATTGAAATCATTATTGTTTTTATCAAAACCCCGGATATGCATTCTATTCACAACAAAGTCAGGCCCTACTGACAGCAGAACTGCTTGTTTTCATTCTAGCCTGTGCTCAGGCAGAACTACCACACCAAAGGAACAGTGTGGGGAGGATCGAAGTAGCCCCAGGATCAAACACCACAGACTCCCAGTGTTAATAACCAAAGTTCAATAGTTTTCCTTTTGTAAATGTTCCTCAATTTTTATATACCTTTGATTGAATTCTACGATCTTGAAATGGTTGATTTTTACCATTTTGTCCAGTTTCATCATTGCTTTTTGAAAAGAGAATTTGCCAGGCTGCTTACTTCATCACTCCAGAAGTCCTGACATACCCCCCAGCCCCAGGCACACTCTTAAGTTTACTTTAAGCCAATAATACTACCAACTATTTATTCAAAATTGGCTTCATTTTAATTGAAAATCTAATCTTTCTCCAAGAGCCATTAATGGCTCTATCAGCATCTTGAAAGCATTAGGAGGCCTTACAGGGAACCATCTTGCTGAATATAAACCACATGTTCCCCACCATCACCAGACTTCAGGCCTCACTGAAAGGGGGGCATCTACCTGTGGATGCCTACACACTGCCTCAAGGTACATAGGGGTGGGTAGGACAGGGCTTTTCTGGCCCCCTTCTATGATGGATGAAGTGTTAAGAAAACAGGTTCCCGAGCGCAAAGCTGCCTCATGTGATTTCTGATACCCAACGATACAGTTGAAACCACATTATTACCCAGCCTTCTGACTTCCTCCACCCAGCATTTATTACAAAAAACCTCCACAGAACCCTGAAAACCTCAGAATTCCACATGACAAACTATTCACACACCAGTAAAGCCCTTCAGGGCCAGAGTGTCATGTGGGTAATTGGCAAGAACCTCTTTAAAAGGGATTCCATTCAATAATGTGTCTTTAAAAAAAACTTAGCTAAACCTAAAGCTGAGCATCAAGTAATTACACTCTCAATCTTTCCAATTGCACAGTGTTTTGAAAATGTCACAAATTACAACCAAATGCTGCTGGAGCATATTTTATTGGTTTTCTGGACCCCAGTAAAGGTGCTGGCCATAAGAATGGAAAGGGAACAGTGTGCATATTTTTATATTTTTTCTGTGGAACCAATGTAAGCAGAGCATATAGACAAAATATAGATGGCACCCACAGAAATACATATATTTAATGATCTTGATCTTTTGATTTCTTTTCTTTCTTTTTTTTTTTGGAAAAGGAATCAATAGCCATACCCTACGACGTGAAGGTTGCTATAGCAATCACTTACTAAAGCAGCAAATTTTTCACAAAGAAGTCATCCAAGGGGTGATATATCAAAAGATAAGACAAGGGTGTGGTCCTTCACACATGCATGAGGTTATTTGGGACTGACCCAAGAGCAGAATAAATGTCATGGGCCTTTCCAAACCTCACTCCCACTTCTGGCCAGGAACCTATAGGGTAATAGGATAGTTAAGGATCTGTAGAGATTTACTGCCAAACTCTGTCCCCTAGAACCCTTGTAAACAATGGCCCAGAATCATTCATTCATTCCTTCACTTGACACACGTTTCTTTATCGTGCCATTCCTTATGTTAAATGCTGAGAATACAGATGTTGAACATTCAAGACCCAATTCTGGAAGTCATTATATCACAGGGAATGAGTGAAACAAATAAACCACTTTAATAGAATATGATAAGTATTTGCTATGGTCTGAATGCTCCCTAAAATTCATGGGTTGAAAATTAATCCCCACTGCAATGATATTAATAGGTGAGCCCTTGGGAAATGATTAATTCATGAGGGCTCCACCCTTATGAATAGGTTAGTGCCACTAAAGGATTTCAAGGAATAGCTTAGGACCTTTGTTCCCTATGCTTTTCACCCTGTGAGGACCCAGCAATAAGGTGCCATCTTGGAAGCAAAGACCAGGCCCTCACCAGACAGCAAAGCTGCCAATGCCTTGATCTTGATTCCCAGCCTCTAGAACTATGAGAAATAAATTTCTATTACTGATAAATCACCCTGCCTCAAGTATTTTGTTATAGCAGCACAAGCAGAAAATGACATTTAAAAAAAAAAATTAAGATACATAGGTTGCAAACTGGCACCCATGGTTTAATCTAACTACTTACCAATTCTGTTTTAAATCTGGATTCCAGAGGAAAGCTGTGAAATCCAACCTCAAGTGCATATATTCCCAAAGCAAAAACCCTACTTATCTATACTTGCCTGATTCTAAGCAGTCCTATATATACGGGCTAATATTTATTAATTCTGTTTAAGTAGGCAAGCAGTTGGTAGGTACCAGAAGTTTAAAAAAAAAAAAAATGAAGGAAAAGAAAATAGGTTTTTCTCAGTTTTAACTTTGCCAGTAGGAAAAAGTCAGCTATGATTCAGTTTTAACAGTGAAATACTCACTCTTCTATGATTTGCAAAGGACAGTTTGAGACATATCTATACAGACAAAGAAATACAGGAAAGCTGGAGGTGGAAGACTAATATTAAAGCAGAAGGATCAGGTTAGTTTTTTCTCTGGATGCGTTTTGAGTTGAGTGTTCCTATGAGAACCAGAGAAGCTGTGGTTTTCTTTCTTTTTTTTTTTTTCTTTAGTTTAAGACATCCACAGAAGCTGTGATTTTTTTCTTCTTCTTTTTTTTTTTTTCTTTTTATTTAAGATAGTCACAGAAGCTGTGATGTGTGTTTTTATTTTGAAGGGTAAGTAGTTGGCCTGGGAGGATTAGGGAGCGCTATTCTTTAAATAACATTATTGGGCCCTTCTTCGCATCTCACCAATCCCCAGGCAAGCAAGGAACACTTCACTCCCAGACCTCACTCTGCGCCTAGGGCACAGTGAGCGAGAGAGACTGAGCTGACAGGGAGCTGTTCTGAAGAGCCTCTCGCTGTGCTAAGGCTGCTATAGCAAGGAGGCCCGAAAAGAGGGTGTGGAAGAAAGGGGAGCGTGAAGCTGACGTGTCCTGTCTCCCTCCTCTAGCCCTTGCTCCCTGCCCCACTGCAGGAAAGCACTCGTTCCCACTTTCATTCCTCCGTCCCACCTGTTCTGTGTCTGCGGTGCCCCATTTCTGGTCTTCCTGTAAACACTGGCTGTAAAGGGAAAAGAAATATCATGCAGAGGAAAAAGTGCTGCCCCACCATGAGCTGTCTGAATGGACTCCTTTGTAAAGCACCTATCTGGTGCCTGCCAGGGGTGAGGAACATAATTGGCAAAAAGGCAGACAAATGCCTGCCCCCTTGGAGCTTACAGCCTGCCAAGGAGGCAAATGTTCAGTAAAACAAATGAATGACCAGACAGGAGAGTGCAAGGTACCCAGACAGCACCTAGACTGGCAGGAGAGAAGGTCTGGGAATGTGACATTTCAACTACTAGCTCGAGGGTGAGTTCTAGGAGGAGGAAGCAGAGGGCTTGATATAGAAGGAATCACATGTGCTAAATATTCTAAAGCAGAAAAGAAATGGGGGAGGGGAACTGGAAGGAGGCTGGAACAGAGGCTCAGGCAGAGGAGCTAGGACCTCCATGATGTCAGCAGAGGTACTAAAGGTTTGGGATGTTATCCTAAAGACCATAATGATTATTTGAGGGGTTGTAAGCAAAAGAGAGCTCAGACCAGATTGCCATTTTTAAAAGACCTCTGTGCTTTCCATCTGTAGCAAACGGATAAGAGCTGACAAGTTCTGGAGCTATGCTCAAGTGTGTGCCCAGAAGCAGACATGGGGAAGCAGGAGTAGGGCTCTGCCAGAAGGAAACAACGAAAGGACAGAAGGCAAAGAGAGTTCAGGGCACTGGCAGGAGATGGGCTGCAATGATGTAACGTGGAATAGGCTCCAAGGGGAGAGAGGAGGAGGCGGTTCAGTAGACTAGAGGTCCCAGCAAGGCAGGGACTGTTGTGCTGGGGGCGGATAAGGGAACAAGCCAGAAGGACAGGATTCTGGGGTACACCAAGGCTTCAGAGGTGGGGCTATTTGCGGGGTATGATAATATCCAGACTGTGACTTGACAAAAGGTGGCTATGGGGGAGTTAGAAAAGGAACCTAAAGATAAGAAAGTTAAGGGACAGAGCCCAGGTCGCTGAAGAGGCCCACACCAGTTCAGCCCTGACTCTCGGTCCCTACAAGCAGCTCATCCATATCCAAGGTCTTCCAGAATGGCAGCTTTAGAGCTCCTTCTAGGAAGAGTCTGCAACCTGACTGCTTGGCGTGACTTAGTAAAAGCAACTCTCACCACAGTCATTTAGAAGTCCATGAACTGCTTAGCATGTCCTCCTAGGACAACAGTGGGCGTCACAAGCAGGAGTTATCAGCTGCAAACCTGGCCTCCATTCCCATGGTTTCAGTTTCTGTGACTGAGCTCTACAGAATGGGCATCCACTATGCTGCTTGCCCGACACTATGGCTGTGTGTCATGTCTCTCCTTCTAGACAAGAGGGTCAAGGGCAGGTCACTAGACTTCCTTCACAGTTCCCAGGATGCATGATAGGTAGTACTCAACAAGGAATAAAGCAATCCATTTACACGAAGCTCAAAAGTAGCAAACCGATCTAAGACATTAAAAGTCAGCATAATTGTCACATTGTGGTTGGGGAGGGTGAGTGAAGGGAGTAGTGATGTTGTATTTCTAGATCCAGGTGCTATTTACACGGATGCATTCAGTCAAAATTTGCTGGTCTCTATAATTATGATCTGTATACTTTTCTCTATGTTTTTTACATTTCTTTTTTTTTTTTTAAGTACATGAAAGAATCAATTGCTTGATTAGTTGTAGAAACCAACTTAGCTTGAACTTCAAATGCTTCGCTCGTATAAGATTCAAAGAGCAACCTAAGGCAAGGGTTGGCAAATATTTTCTTTTTCTTTTTCCTTTTTTTTTTTTTTTTTGAGACATAGCCTCAAGCTGTCACCCTGGATAGAGTGCTGTGGCATCACAACTCACAGCAACCTCCAATTCCTGGGCTCAAGCAAGTCTCTTGCCTCTGCCTCCCAAGTAGCTGGGACTACAGGCGCCCGCCACAATACCGGGCCATTTTTTTTTTTTTGATTGCAGCCATCATTGTTATTTGGCAGGCCCAGGCTGGATTCGAACCTGCCAGCTCAGGTGTACGTGGCTGGTGCCTTAGCCGCTTGAGCCACAGGCGCCGAGCCGGCAAATATTTTCTATAAAGGGCCAGATATTAAGTATCCTAGACCTTATAGGACTTAGGGGCTCTGTCATAACTACTCAATTTTGCCACATAGTCGAAAATGTAGCCCTCCATGATGCGTAGATGAATGAGTATGGCTCAGCTCCAATAAAACATACTTATGAATACTGAACTTTGAATTTCATATAATTTACACTGTCCTAAAATGATACTCTTTTGATTTTAATTATTTAAAAAAAATTTTTTTTTAATTATTTAAAAATTTTAAAACCATACTTAGTTCTCCAGCTATACAAAAACAGGCTGCTGGCCAGAGCTGGCCTGGGGGAAATAGTTAGCTGCTGACCCTTGCACTAAGGGATGAGGGTATACAACACATTTCCTGGCCTGCACACAGGCTTGGCCTCTCCTACCACTCGTCAGTCCCTCACGCGTTCACCCACCTTTATAAGTAGGCATACACTCCATCTTGTCACCACATGGATATTTACTATCCCGAGGTTTGATGGGGTCCGTTCGACAGACGGAGTAAGGGTTGTAATCTTGTTTGTATGTTGTGATCAAATCCATATTCTCTTCAGCTGGGACATATGGCTTGTGCTGGTAGGCCTTCACTGGTCCCACTTTATGAGGCCCAAAATCTCTCCTGTAAGCAAAGTAAGTACAGGTCATTGGGATCCTGAGCTTAGAAGAAGGCTTAAGTTCTCCAGTCAGCCCAACTCTACAAACCTTTGCTGAGAAGTCATCTTCTACTTTATCCCCCCAACTCCAACTGCTCTTCCTTCTCTGTTTCTCACTTTCAGGAAAGACACAACCACTTCCTCTCACCCAAGCCAGACACCTGGACATTATCCCGGACTCCCTCTCCTCATGTCCCAGGGTCTGTCATTCACCAAGTGTGGCCCCCTCCACCCCATTAGCTTTTCCTTCCTCCTTGGCCCAAACCAGAGACATTTCTCACTGAGTCAGGAGGTAGCCTACCCCTGAGCCTCCCACCTCACTCCCACATCTGCTACTCCAACCCCATAGTGTGACCAGAATAAACTTTCTAGGTGAAAAATCAGATCATTTCTCTTCTCAGCCTAAAAATCTTCCAGATAAAAATCTAGCTTTCTACCATAATTTATAAGCTTTCCTGGCCCCAGTCCCTGCCTTCCTCCCCCATCCTGACCTCTCACCATCCCCACCACCATACAGGGCCCCCCTTCCAGACCTGCCCTCTTCACCGTGAAGCTAACTTCTTCCTTTCAGGTACTGCCACCTCCCTCGCTGTGCTCCCAGTAGCTTCTCCTGCAAATGTTTATCTCCTTCCTCTATTTGACATCACATGAAACCCAGAAAAGAAAAAAGTACATTGAATGGAGACCCTGGGTCTTTTATTTCTCTGCTATCTGGTGTCATTACCCCCATTATTTCAGGGAGTATGAGAACAACAGCATCAAAAAAGCATGATGGTCTTCACCAAACAGGAAGCAGTCCCTCTCACAATGATAAAAAAGTCAGGATGCTCACTGCAACACTTTCGGGAACCACGGGCAATGCCAGGCCTTGGCTTGGGCTCCTGTTGCCACCAGGACGATCTCAGCTTCTCAACACTAACACTTTCCCCTCAAGGGCTTCTGCTTTCCACAACAGCCCCTTTTTGCATGGAACCATTTATCCAACCGGACAAGAGGAAGGTAGCTTTTCCCTGATGGTGCTTGCCAGAACAGGCCCGCCAAGGGAAGGGGAAGGTTTCCGGACAGGAAAACATTAGCCCCAAAAACCAATAAAACCCACTTCCCGGCCAAAATCTGGAGCAGCATTACTGAGCTATGCTTGACTAGCAAAGGTGACACGCTCCACTGTAACCTGTCTTGCATGAATTATGCACGTGGTTGTCAATAAACACAAACCGAGTGCTGAACCTGCTAGATGAGGTGGGAGGAAGGAGTTAGGAAGCATGAGAATTAGTCTCTCTAGAGCTCTAAGGAGGAAATGGGAGATGCTTCAGTTGAACTCCCATAACACCCTCTGGGTAGCTTTCAAAATAGACCATAGCCCCAGTTAGAGGAGGTTCAACCTGGACTCCTTCCCCGGAGCCCCACTGCTGGCCTGAGGTGTCTGGAAGCTGACTGTGGCTATCAGAGCTTTTGGAGCAACAAACAGGCTGAGCAAGAAGCCAAGGGTCAGCTTCACACTTTCATCCTTCTTAGCGAACAAGTGTCTCACCCTGCTGTCTGTTCAGTACTAAACCACTGTAGTTTCAGATCTTAGACCATAGAGTCAAGTGGAAACGCCCAGAAAACCCTGTCTGAAATCCAATTTAACTACAAAGGAGCTTTTGGTAAGAAAGTTTGACTTCTAAAGGGATTGCTCCCAAGGGAAGTTGGGCTTTCCGTACTCACTTCCAGAAGGGACAGAACGGGGGTGGGGAGCAACCTGAGACTATTCATTGCTACACCCTCATACGCCCACATTCAGTGATGGCTACCAAGCCCTCTTCACTTCCAACGAGCATCAGGAAATAACCCAGGGCAAGTGATCAGGAACAAATCCCATGCTGTGTGCAGCAGTGAGCCCTCCAACCTCAGAGCACCTGGGTGGACCTTCCAGTCGTGGGCCTGCCACACTCACATGGAGGCCGTGGCATCCTCTTCTGATGTTACTGCTAGTGAGGGAGCCAACTTCCTCCCAGAGATGCAGTGAGAACCTTCCTTCAAGGACCGCCAGGCTAAGAACTAAAGCACACTTAAAGCTGTTACATGAAAAAAGCAGATAGTGCCCACAACCAAACCCTCCAAACTAAAAACTATCCTGAAGTTGGTTTCTCAAAGACAAAAGCCAGTACAGCAAAATCCTTGCTCACCACTTTTAGGACATGAATTGTTAATCTCCTTCTCCAGTATAAAATTTAAATTCCTTTGTAAATGTGCACCCATGATTGAATCTATTGATCAGCTATAGTGAAGGCAAATGATTATGAGGAAAAAAATCTGCCTACTTCTGAAGAGAGGAAAAAATGTAAATAAGTTCTAGTTGTTTATACCCTACCTGAAAATACTTACTGTGGCTTAAGAGTGAATTTAATCAGAATTGATATGTTTCCTCATTATGTTTTTATGTTGAGAACACTCACTGAAATCTATCATTAACCACAACATACCCGATGTCTCCAATCACACATAACCTTACATCCTTGAAGTACATGTAAAAAAAAAGTCTTTGCTCAAATTTGCTCACAGTTGCTCAGATTGGATTGCTTTTTTTATTATTACATTTTAAGGACAATGGCTCTCCCTTCTTTTCCTGTGGTACATTCCCCAGTCCCTGTGCCCATTGTGGCTATGAACCAAGAAAAAAAAAAAAATGTTCAACGATGTAAGTTGCTTTTAGGTAAGTAGCTATAAAAGTTATATAGTATGGAAGGCCAAGAGTGAAACTCAGAGTTAAGTAAAGGTTAAAGTGGCCCTGCTGAGGAAGTCATAACAACGTGACTTCAAATTGCTTGGCAAAGCTAAAGAAAGGTGTTCGACAAGAATCTGACAAAAGGAAAGGGAAACAACCTAACAGCTAACCAGGGCCATGAGCCTGGAAGTGGGAAATGAGATTTTCACCATGACAAAGAGGCCATACAGCACTTTTGTTTTAAACCTACATTTAATGTTTATCTGTACAAACTTCAGAATTTGTTAGTGCGTCTGAGTAAAAGGAGTCCCCCCTCTTGCCCAAAGCAAATCTTTTACCCCTATCCTGGATCTCTTCCGACTCTGTCTCAGGAGGCCTGTCCGCGGACCATCTCCTAGACCAGTGATTTTCAACCAGTGTACTGTGAAAGGATCTTCGGTGTGCTGTACAAATTTTTAAAGATCATTAATTAAATTATTTTCAAAAGAAGTTCGGGCTCGGTACCTATAGCTCAGCAGCTAAGAACGCCAGCCACATACACCAGAGCTGGCAGGTTCAAATCCAGCCTGGGCCTGTCAAACAACAATGACAACTACAACCAAAAAATAGTCAGGCCTTGTGGCAGGTGTCTTTAGTCCCAGCTACTTGGGAGGCTGAGGCAAGAGCATCTCTTAAGCCCAAGAGTTTGAGGTTGCTGTGAGCTGTGACACCATAGCACTCTACCAAGGGCAACAGTGAGACTCTGCCTCACGAAAAAAAAAAAAAAGAAGTTCAAAGCACAGCAAGTATATTCTTTTTTTTACTTTTTTTTTTTAATCAACATAATTTAAGTGTGCCAGGGAAGTTTAACTACAGGTTCATGTGTGCCATGAGATAAAAAAGGTTGAAAAGCACTGTCCTAGACTGGTTTTTCCATCTCCTCCCTATAGTAAGTGTTGTCTCCCATCTTTAAGGGTAAGAAATAAAACTCTACACAACCCTCGCTGAACTATACTGTCCTCCACTGTCCTCCAGCTCTCTTTTCCACCCTCCACCCCTTCCTCAAGTACCTCACCTCCCACTCATGCCACAACTTGCAAATCTGACTCTACTTGCTGCTGGCTCTAGCCACGGCCTCCAAGGCCTGCCATTTCCAGATCCAATCACTTTTTCTCCTCCTCCTCCTACTGTGTCCTCATAGCATCTATCCTTTCTCTCATTTTTTAAATACTCCCTCCCTTGTTCCTCATGACGTACCCTCTCTTGATTCTCCCCTACGGAGTTTTGCTCTTTGTCAACTGATTTCATTATTTCCATCTATAATTCTCAAACTTCCCTGGGTCAAAGGCACCCTCTAAGGCAGTGGTTCTCAACCTTCCTAATGCTGTGATGTATTTTTATTGTTACAAAGGGGTCGTGACACACAGGTTGAGAACCGCTGCTCTAAAGAAAACATTCTGTCATCCCAGGCAGGTTAGGGAGCCCATCCCAACACATGAAAAAAGATCTCTCAGCTGAGTCATGGGGTGCTCATCTTCATCGTAACAGATGAGATTCTAAGCACAGGGCCTCCAGGATCCAAGTTATACAGTACCCACCTGAGCTGGCGGGTTCGAATCCAGCCCGGGCCTGCCGAACAACAATGATGGCTGCAACCAAAAAATGGCCAGGCGTTGTGGCAGGCGCCTGTAGTCCCAACTACTTGGGAGGCGGAGGCAAGAGACTTGCTTGAGCCCAGGAATTGGAGGTTGCTGTGAGCTGTGATGCCACAGCACTCTATCTAAGATGACAGCTTGAGGCTCTGTCTCAAAAAAAAAAAAAAGGTACCTAAAAGCACTAGAGAGTAACCAAAACAGGCAGATTGTGGAGGAGAGTCAACAGATCAGAGAAAATGGCAGCCTTCATGCACCAGGCAGGACAGCTAAAAGGTGAGTTTTTCTTGGTTATCTTTTCCTGAATAAAGAATCAGAGGACCAAATTTGAGACAATCCCATGTGCTGGAAAATGAGGAAGGATTCCCAGAAAGGAGAAAGCCAACGATAGGAAGCCTCAAATTCTGTACATAAACTGGGTCGAAATCTCTGTTTGACCTTACATAAGCAGGCAGACTTCAAGCAACTATGCTCAAGAACGAGTCAGAGACTTGAAATGCCAACCAAGACACAGAATTTACATTTTAATCCTGTCCAAAAACAAAACAATCATCTTTGGAGGGATGTAAGAAATACCTGGAAAGTCCACAATATAACAAATAACATTCACAACGTACAGAATCAGTCCAAAATACTTGACATACAAGTAGGAAAATATGACCCTGGCTCAAAAAAAGAAAAAAAAAAAAAGACAGTTATGGAGACCAACTCCCAAGCAGACTCAGATGTTGAACTTAGCAAAGATTTTAAAGCAGATATGTTAACCATGCTCAAAGAGGAAAAGCAAAAAAAGGTCATAATGAATTAAAAGATAGGAAATCACAGAAGAGAAATAGAAACTATATAAAAATAACCAAATATAAAAAAACAAAAAACCAAATGTAAATACTAAAATGGAAAAATACAAGATGTAGAATAAAATATTCTGTAAATGGGCTTAATAGCAGAAGAAAAGGAGGAGGAAAAACACCGTGAACTTGAAGCTAGATTTAATAGAACTACCCAACCTGAAGAAAAAAGAGGGAAGGAAAAAAGATTGGGGAAAAGAAATAGATCAACAGGGATGGAAAAGATATTTGAGGAAATAATGGGCCAAATTTTTGCAGATTTAATCAAAGACAATTCAAAGACTCTTAAACTGCCCAGGCAAGTGCAAAGCTGAGAATTGTATCTGTATGTCTTCAGTTCTCAGCCCCACGCTTTGTAGCTGGGGAAGTATATCCCCCAGTGGTACAGCTCTGAGTAGGGGAGTTGAATGAGCATTTGAACAAAAAAATGCATAAATTTAAATGGATAAGGGAGAGCTCAAGCCTGCTAGCGGCTTTCCTGCTTCTCTCCTGGCTTCGGGAGGATACAAATGCCCGTTCTCTCTTAGTTCTTCCCTCTCTTACTCTCTTCAGTTTACCAAGGAGTCTCATCACTAAATGAGTCTATGCCACCAACTCCTGCCCTCCAACTTTCAGCCAAACCCATCAAGTCTGAACCCCTCTGGGCCTCCTGCCTCTACCTGTAGTCTTGATTTCTTTAGGATAAAGGTCTCTGTCCTCAGAGGCTATTCATTTTGCCCATCTTTAGGGAGCTGGCTTAGCTAACCGAAATAAATGGCCCAAATTGGGACCCAAATATTTTACATGGCGACATGCCTAAGGGGAAATGAAGCTTGAAGTGCAAACCTCTTATTCATAAAGTGATCTCAGGTCTATCCGAACCAAAGGCAGATCCTGTACTAGAGAATAATCAAGAGCTGCAAGAAATGGTTTCACACTCGGAAGGGCTGGAAATCGCAAGCATTCCCCTCATGGCACCTGCTGTAAATCGCCAAGATTTATGGTCAGTAAGAGTTGTGTGCAGCTGTAATCATGCCTCATGCTGGGATGATAACCTTTCCAGAAACCAGGTGTTTTTTGTGTCTGGGCTTAATCACCAAACCCAGCTAAGCCCTGGGCCTCATGACTTTTTCATTCAGCAGGTGGGAATCCCACGTCCAACCTCAGAAACGAAGCAGGGTTGAAGTTTAGATAAAGAAGTGGGTGGGATTTTCCAGTAATGAGGCCTAAGAGCAGAAGGACGACAGTACATACAGATATGGGGGTGCACAGAGCGGGCTGACCCATCCCTTCCCCTACAAGCCTCTGGTGGAACACTCAGATGGAGGCTTCTCTACCTTTCCTAAAATCAGCACAATTTTGTTCTCAGTCTATGAAAATTAGTGCCCAGCAAGGCAGGCACAGTGTTAAAAAATAATGAAATCGAGGTAGAAGGGAGAAACTAGATGCCTTCTGCTCATTTCCTTCTAACTTCTCATTTTGGGATAGAAAATAAAGAGAAAACTCTATCGCTTTTGCTCTTCCTCGTGAGTAACCTTGATACAGCCAGTTTCTCTTCTTAATGGCCTTTTGATCATTAACAGCTGATTTTGAAAATTCTTTCAGTATTTGCATTCCTCCACTCTAGCCACATCTTGATGTAAATGATATTTATTGTTACTCTGGCTCTGGCAGAAGCAGAGGGGCCTTGTGGGTGATATGTTTATTGTTGCAAGTGACACAAGGCAAGGATAATTTAGGACAGGTCAGAGGGTAAGTTTTTGTTTTACAAGCACCATCAGGAGGAGGAAGGGTGATGGGGCAGGGCTCCTGGCGGAGCTGAGGGTTGTCCTCATTCTCCTAAGCTTGTGAGCAACAAACAAAGAGGATCCCCTGACATCCAGCCTTTAAAGTATTCTTCTCTATACTTCCAGGATAGGAAATCCAACATCTGAAGTCAACTGTACTTTACGCCTCACACTGTGCTCTTGTAAATTAGGTAGGAAGCTCAACATGTCTGCAGGCTATCCCTCCACACCACTCTCATCCTTTCTACCAATTAGATGCCTCTTCTCCGCGTGCCTAGAATGCTTCATTGTTGACCAGGGTTTCTTACAAGGAAAGCCGTGTTCAGGAACAGTCCGCATCTCTCATCATGGTCTGCAGACTCTCAGAGATGAAGGATGCTGCTTTTCTGGCAAAATGAAACCCAGACTTTACGGTCCTTATTGTTTAATAAGTCATAGGTTGAAAAAAAATGGTTACATAAATGACAATTTTTTAATACATCAGGACTCAGAAAAACTGTGCTGTAAACTAAATCATTTAAGACACATGCTGAGAGTAAAGGGACCTGATTTGGGGCGGTGCCTGTGGCACAGTGAGTAGGGCGCCGGCCCCACATACCAAGGGTGGTGGGTTTGAACCCAGCCCTGGCCAAATTGCAACAAAAAAAGTAGCCAGACGGGGCAGCACCTGTAGCTCAAGGAGTAGGTCACCAGCCCCATATAACCCAGCCCTGGCCAAAAACTGGAAAACAAAAAAAAAATATATATATATATATATATATAGCCAGGCAGTGTGGCAGGCACCTGTAGTCCCAGCTACTTGGGAGGCTGAGGCAAGAGAAACACCTAAGCCCAAGAGCTGGAGGTTGTTGTGAGCTGTGACACCATGGCACTCTACCGAGGTTGACAAAATAAGACTCTGTCTCTACAAAAAAAAAAAAAAGTGACGTGATATGAGTCACACATCAGACAAGGCCCTAAACTCCCCCTCATTCTCAAGTACAGAGGTCTCTGCCAAGGACCCCTTTGGCTTTGTTTCTGCATTTGTGGGTCCTCCTGCCCCATAACCCAGGCATGGACTTCCTGTGGTCTAAAAGTATCTGCTTTTAGTCAACAGGAGTAACTCCAACCTACAGCCTCAACAGCAGATGCTTCTAGTCCTGTCCTGGGAAAACCTGGAGGCAGAGAAAATTAGAGCTGTTCTTCACCTGAATGGTCTGGGGCCTTCCCTAGCACAAAATCATGAGGAAAGGGGGAGCAGTAGGAAGAGAAGCCATCAGGCCCTGTAGAGCGCATACCCTATGCTGGAACAATTAACACACATTCTCATCTCTACCTCCCAGCAATCCTGCTCTTCATGAAGGAGGAATGGAGAAGGCAGAGAACACATCAATGTTCCAGGTCTCACTCTCACTTGGGGACAAAATTGTACCATCTGAGACTCTGCCCACTTCCCCCAAAACATGTTTCTGCTCTGCTGGATCACCAGTCCCATCACTACTTAATCATCAATAGCAGATTCTACTAGAGCCTTGTACCATGTGTAACAACCCTGAGAGTTTTCCCCCATGCCCTCGATACAGACACCTCTGCCACACTGATGCGCTGAGCTATGTGGGCCAGCCTCAGCAGACTTACATGGAAAACATTTTAGTTTGTAAGTCAAAAGTAATTTTGGGAAAAGGGAAATATATTCTTTTTTTTTTTTTTTTTAAGACAGAGTCTCACTCTATCATTTTTCTTTAAGATGGAATCTCACTCTGTTGCACTAGCTAGAGTGCCATGGTGTCAGCCTAGCTCACAGCAACCTCAAACTCTTAGGATCAAGTGATCTGATCCTCCTGCCTCAGCTTCCTGAGTATGTGGGTCTATAGGCATGCACTAACAAAATTTTTCTATTTTTGGTAGAGATGGTGTCCTGATCTTGCTCAGGCTGGTCTCGAACTCCTGGCCTCAAGCAATCCTTCCACCTCAGCCTCCCAAAGGGCTAGGATTACAGATGTGAGTCACTTGGCCATTTTGTTCATATTTCATGAAAAACATTTAGAAAGGGCAGCACCTGTGGCTCAAGGAGTAGGGCATTGGCCCTACATACTGGAGGTGGTGGGTTCAAACCCGGCCCTGGCCAAAAACTGCAAAAAAAAAAAAAAGAAAAGAAAAGAAAGAAACATTTAGGAAAACTCCAAAATCTATAGCATAATTTCCCCAGTAAAGCTCATTTTTTTCTCTATTGTCAAGTTCTTTCTCCACCACCCAAGCCGACTGGATCCCCTCATGTGACGACGTCCAAACCTCCTTTGTCAGCAGCAGCCCCCTCTTTTTTGCATCCTTTATAATTTTACTTATCCTCCAACCTTTATTACATAGAACAACTTAGCCTTTCTGTACACCTAACCCCAGGAAGCAGAAATCTCTTTTTTTTTATGATCAGGCTGATAAATGCAAGACGTTTTTCCCCCAGAGATATAGTACAATAGCAGTAAAGCATTAATTCCATGTTGACACTGTACATTAATGCATTAACACTGTACATTGCAGTATTATTGTCCATTCATTTCTGCGTTAGTATTATCCAAGCATCATTAGTGCTACTTCTCCTCACCTTGCCGTGCTCAGGCCTTCCATGGGTACCAACCCTTTCTGATACTCCCGCCTGGGCTTGAAGGACTCTCTGGGCAGGTAAGAGTGATAAAGCGGGTAGTTCTCGGTGTACTCGGAGAGAAGACATGGTTTCTCTGTTTTATCGTATATCTTAGTAGGGAGATGTGGACAGTGATGCCGCCTGTAAAAGACACATGGAGTTAGATTGGTTACCTTCTTGGGAGGGTTACATCCAGGAGGCCACCTCCTCCAAATGTGACCCAGACTATAAAACCATATGACTACCAGCATTGAAAAAAAACAGAATTTAACCTTTTTTTTTTTTTTTTTAGCTAAACTATGTGAAGTGGCCAAAGTTTAGAAGATGGTCTATAACTGCAGTGGTTAATCAAAATTCCTTTGGTCATAAAATTGCACACAAGCATGACTGGTGTTTAGCTGTTACACATGTCACACTGCTTTTTGTAAACACTGGAATACTTCCATACCATAATAGAAAGTGGCTGTGGTCCTCGAGCTGAGTGCCACCCAGCCGCCCCAGACCCTCCCAACCACCTACATACTACCCTAACAGGGTGCTCCAACGCTCTGCTCCAGGGCCAGGTTAGCAGCTTTGCTAATTTGGTGCTTCCCAGGTCAATTCAGAATAGCAGCATCACACACACAAAGCAAAATCACTGCAGTTCTGCGCCCACTGAACACCATGTGAAACCGTTTTCACAATGAGTCTCATTGGTTCTATTCTTCCAGGTCTTGCCTCAATTACTGTATCCTTATAAAGACTTTCCCTGATCATCTCGTACCTAAAACACACCCCATCACCCCAAACCCTCTCCTCGCCCCTTTCCTGTACACACACTGTCTCGCATTACCCTGTGCTTGCTTTTCTCATCACTTCTTGTTATCTGTTCACTCTCACTGGAAAAACTCAGACCTTTTCAATCTTGTTCACTGCTCCATCCCTAGTACCTCATATATCCTGCCTGGCACGTAGTACTGTACACATTTAGTAAACCTTTACTGAATGAGTGGGTAAATAATTGAGTGATTCAATAAACTTTATGCCTCATTATGAATGAATTGACCAGACGATAAATAGAGAGTATGTTGAAGTTATAAATTATAGGGAGCTTTTCCATTTTACATACATGGTAATAAATGAAACTTACTATTCTGCTTACAGCTGGGCTAAGGGCAGCTGGCGGAGCCGTCACGAACTAAGTAAGCAGTTATTTGTGTGCCCACAGACAATCCTTACAGACCATTTGGGATGCCTCCTATCATTTGGCACCAGCATATCTGAAACAAGTGCATGTAAGTGATTTCCGAATTAGTTATATCAGGGAATGGCATAGAATTGTTTTTGTGTTTTCACACTAGACTAATTTTAATCACAAACTAAAATACAGTACTCTGGGGCAGCACACAGAAGGGAAGGCAGAAAAAATAACAGAGAGAAAGAGAGAGACAGAGAACTCCTCACTGCTCTAACATAAAGCTATTTCCAGTCAACAATTGGCAAGCTTCTCCTGTCATTCGTAAGTTCAACCTTATGTAAATGTTGCTACCCTCACTGCTGTTACTATATACCTCTCTGCAACCCCAGCACCCCCAGAGAAAATTACCAATGCCTGTATTGATCAAACAGCTAGAATGTATATTCACAGGGTCCTTTAGAGATATTTCTATTTATTTTCTTATCGTTTGTAGATTTGTGTATTGAAAAGCTGTAAGGTGGTATGAAATTTTCTCATTTCCTTTTTGTTTTTATTATAAAAGTAGTACTAATCCCAATATTAGGAAATTTCCCATAAATATGCTGTCCTTATAATATGAATATCTAAATTTCACAGTGTTAAAGAGTTTAGTTTCCTTTCAAAATGCACATTGGTGACATTTAACATCCAAAGTTATTTCTACATTGACTTCACGTATATTTTATACACATTTCATAAAATTATCTCTTAATGGTTAGTACAGAAGTTGATGAGTATTTTAAACTACTTTCTTTCCACTCAAAATTGTTGTGTTGGATAGTAAACAAAATAACCATCTCGCACAGTATATAAATGTGAGATTTTACCATTTCTATGCTCACGATCAGTCAATTATCTGAGATTTCAGTCTAAGCTTAACCAACACCCTATCATTTTAGGATTCCTACAAACCTCAAATCACAAACCAACAAGCACTGCCTACCCAAAATACTTCTGTGTATATATTTTATTCTCCCCGTGCTCTTTGAGGGAAAAGTCAAGATGCTACTAAGGATAGGGAAAATTCAGGCATTCACAATAAAAGGGACTCTCTAGGCATAGCAATATCCCTGTTCTTGTGCCCCCTGTTTTTTAAACCAGTAAAACTTCACTTTTTTTTTTTTTTTTTTTGAGACAGAGCCTCAAGCTGACCCTGGATAGAGTGCTGTAGCATCACAGCTCAAGGCAACCTTCAATTCCTGGGCTCAAGCGAGTCTCTTGCCTCTGCCTCCCAAGTAGCTGGGACTACAGACGCCCGCCACAATGCCCGGCCATTTTTTTTTTGGTTGCAGCTGTCATTGTTGTTTGGCGGGCCCGGGCTGGATTCAAACCCGCCAGCTCAGGTGTTATGTGGCTGGCACTTTAGCCTGTTGAGCCACAGGCACCGAGCCAAAACTTCACTTTTATATAATTCCCTTTCCATATCATTACTTTTTCTTAAATGTAACATACCGTAAGGATTTATTCCAAAAGAAAAATATATTTTATGGCAAAATACTGCAATCTGATCAGTACCTTGAGAGGGGATTTCAGTACAGCAACAAGCTTCCATCTAGACAGTGAAGTTACATTAAATGGAATTATACCAACATATATTTATAGGGAAGATTTTGACTTCTTAGTTAACCAGAACCTTGTGTTGCTTTTTTTTTTTTTTTGAGACAGAGCCTCAAGCTGTCACCCTGGATAGAGTGCTATGGCATCACAGCTCACAGCAACCTCCAATTCCTAGCTCAAGCGAGACTCTTGCCTCCGCCTCCCAAGTTGCTGGGACTACAGGCGCCCGCCACAATGCCCGGCCATTTTTTGGTTGCAGCCATCACTGTTGTTTGGCAGGCCCGGGCTGGATTCGAACCCGCCAGCTCAGATGTACGTGGCTGGCACCTTAGCCTGTTGAGTCACAGGTGCTGAGCCAAAATATCAAAAATTCTTATTCAAAACTAGGCAGCAGCTCATGGGGTTGCCTCCTTTCCCTTCCTGCACCCCTAAAACCCAAACACCCCCTCAAGACACTTAGCATTACAATTCCTCACTGCAGGTCTGCTCCTTCATTAACCAGGAGTTCCTCGTGGATAAAAACCAAGCCTGACATCTCTGTGTCCTGGAAGTGAGTCCAGTGCTAATACATTAATTTCATAGATGGATGTACAGTTGGACAGAGTATAGGAAGATAAACTGCTGACAGGAAGATGTTTACAAGTCATTAGGAAAAGGGAAATGACTGATTTGTTCTAACATTAGGGGAGCCAAAAGGGAAAAGATTTAGAGTCAGTGTTTATACAACTAAGTGTCTAAGTTAGTTTGTAGAATCTCTGCGCTTGGGATATTTAAAAGTAGACTTGATGGCCGTGAACTAAAGAACTAAGATCTCTCCAAGCTCTGTGATACTTGTGATACAGGGTGAGTGCACCCCAGCTTGGTTAGTGCTGGCCACCCAGGAACACCTGCCGCACCTCCTGCGTCTCCGCCGTCGGTGTTAGTGCAGTGGACAAGGGGAGGCAAAGCTGGAGAACCAAGCACCGCAGAGAGGGCAAGCGCGGCCGAAGCCCAAGGGTCCCTAGTTGGTTGAGGGAGACCAAGACACAGCCCGCACTGCTGCCAGTGCCAACCCCAGAACCACCCTTGGACCTAGAGAGCCCTTCTCTGGCTGTAGTACTCCCTATGAGCATTTCACAGTCCCAAGGGTGATACAGGGTCCCCCCATTCAGGTGAACCTCTCATTTCTTAGGCCTGGGCAATTTCATGAATGGACTGTATCCATTCATTAATGCATTCATTTAGCTTGCCCCTAGCAGAAGGAACTGTATCCTTTCATTAATGCATTCATTCATCTCACCCCAGCCAAAAGGACAGCATCTGCTCATTAATGTACGCATTCATCTTACCCCAGCTGAAAGGACTGTATCTATTTATTAATGCACTCATTCATCTTGCCCGAGCTGAAGGGACTATATCCATTCATTTGTTACTGAGTCCAGGCCAAACGTAATTGCAGAGGACCCAGGCAACTATTCATACTCCTAGACAAAGAACCCAAGCAGAGAGAAAATTTTCTGACTTAAGTCTTTTCCTCTACCAGGAGCTCTGGTGCTTTCTCTGTATTCTTTTCTGTAAAATAAATCCTGTCTCACCACTGACCTGTGGTCCATGGATTCATTCTTCGAATCCTGATATCACAGATCTACCGAAGAAGAAACTAGTATCACTTGTATAATTCTAACAGCTGCTTTGACCACCTTGCTCAGGTGCACACTGAACAAACCCAGATAGAACCAATAATCAGGGGAGGAAAAGAGAAGGCAGGTTTCTTTAATCTAGTTGAATCTCTAAAGTCTTCCACTCCAGAATTTATAACCCCAAGGTAAAAGGAAATACATGCCAACTTCCTCTGATACTTGGTAAAGGGAGTAGTAGAGACCTATCAATGGAACCCAGAAAAAGTTATTAAGACTTGATTCTGAGCATTGACTCCAAGTTAGAATCATAGAATTTTAAAATTGAAAGGGCCACGGAAAATATCTGATCCAATGTCTCCACCATGGAGATGAAAAATCTGAAGCTCAGAATGATGTGACCTAGCCATAGATACAGGATAGATCTCTACCAGGTCTTAGTGACCAGGCAGACTTCCTAACATGCAGCTAGTTCAAGCCATTTATGAGTCAGCAACCCCAGAGGGGACCAAAATAAGCTTAAAGATATAACAAGTACCTCTCTAGAGTAATGCCATCTAAGAGAAATGTTGATAGAATGCAAGCCACAAATGAGAACCATGTATACCATTTTAAATGTCCTAGTAGCCACATTAAAAAGGTTAAAAAAAAAAAAAAAGTCCAGGCATGGTGGTATACACCTATAGTCCCAGTTCCCTAGGAGGTTGAGGAGGATCACTTGAGCCCTGGATTTCAAGGCTACAATGTACTATGACCATGCCTGTTAATGGCCACCAACTGAACCCCAGCCTGAGCAACATAGCAAAACCCATCTTTATAAAATAAATAGATAAAATTTAAAATATACAAAAGGTAAAAAGAAACAGGTGAAATTAATTTTATAATAACATTTTATTTAATCCAGTACATCTAACATATTAATTCAATATGTAATGGGTATA
>CAUYRH010037853.1:0-20849 GCA_963574655.1 Perodicticus potto | reverse complement strand
TATGTTGAATTTCTGGACACCCCAGGACAGTAATTTTATAGAACATCTTATATCAGGAATTTTCTATTGCATATGTCTATTAGTGTTTTCAGACTTTCTTGTATTTCACAGAGTTTTTTTTTTTTTTTTTTTTTTTTTTTTGAGACAGAGCCTCAAGCTCTCACCCTGGATAGAGTGCTGTGGCATCACAGCTCACAGCAACCTCCAATTCCTGGGCTCAAGTGAGTCTCCTGCCTCCACCTCCCAAGTAGCTGGGACTACAGGCGCCCGCCACAATGCCCGGCCATTTTTTGGTTGCAGCCGTCATTGTTGTTTGGCAGGCCCAGGCTGGATTCAAACCCACCAGCTCAGGTGTACGTGGCTGGCGCCTTAGCCTCTTGAGCCACAGGTGCCGAGCCTAGTTTTTCTATTTTTAGTAGAGAGGAGGTCTTGCTCTTGTTCAGGCTGGTCTCCAATTCCTGAGCTAAAGCAATCCACCTGCCTTGGTCTCCCCGAGAACCAGGATTACAGGTGTGAGCCACAATGCCCAGCCTGTGCACTTTCTTTAGAGGGACGAGTATACTTCTTTCTCTTGGGTGCATGCTGGGAGTGAAATTGCTGGGTTCATGTGGGTTGTGCAATTGTTCAGCCTTCAGATTTCCAAGGTGCTTGCCATGCATGCATAGGTTTCAGTCTGAATTATTTGTGACGGTCTCCTTCCCAGTCCCCTCTCCCAATACCCCAGTGGAGCCCTCTCCAGCTCCAGGGCCCACACACTTCAGTGTCTCCTCCCTCAGAAACCTAAAGGCCAAGGTGCATGAGGGGAGTCTGAAGCCCTGGTGCAGAGGGCCCTGAGCCCACCAATAGGTGCAGGGAGAGCGCAGCAGGGCCCACAAAAACCTCCATGAACACCTGCTGAAGCAGAGAGGGGGCTCACTGGTTGTGAGGAGGATGTGGTGGGAGGCACTTCTGGGTTCCTGCAGTGTGGGTGATGAGCCTGAGAACACGGCCCAGCCTGCTGCACAGGGCAGGAAATGCTCTGGCTGGCTGTCCTGGGCCATAGAGAGAACAGAGGGCTGAGCTATTGTTCGAGGATGACATGCCTTTCTCACTCTCTCACACTCTTTGCCCCTAAGATATAACAAACCAGGGCTGGCAGGATCATGGGCTTTGGCTGACCCAGGGTGTGGTGGGTGGGATGTAAAGCAGCCCAGGAGACCTGTGCGAGGCCTGGAAATAGAATCCGAGAACAGGGATAGGCCAGAGCCCAGGGTATAAGAGGGCCCCTGGGCTGTCAGCTGATGGTCAGTACTCTGTCATAGCTGGTCAGTGCTCCCAGTTGTAGGAGCAAAACGGATGGGGAGCAGGGGCAGCTCAGACCAGGCCCAGGCACATTAGATGAGTGGGCGTTGTGGGGATCTGCAGTACTCATCCTGCACAACTATACCTGGTGGTTTCTTGGGAACTCATAATCTAGGGATAGGGCAGGCCCTGGAGGGGACCAAGTGGCACCTTCCTTTGGGAAGGCTTCTTGAGGAGCTGGCAGATTGACTGTCCTGCAGCAGAAGGAGGTGACAGGCAGAAGAAGCAGCTTGGACAGAGGCCTGGGGAAGAGGAAGAGCAGAGGCTGTTCCAGGCCTGCACCCACCCTACATGCTGTGGCCTGGGGTGAAGCCCAGTTTCGAACCCACCCTTTGTGGGGGAGAAAGGAATGGAGTGCAGGGCCTAAGGCTGGGGCTCAGGTTGGGGAGGGTCTGGGGAGAGAGGCAGGGCTGCTGAGGGGACCTAGTTTGGGGGCTCAGCTACAGAGCCTGCACTGAGGAGCAGATCTCAGATGCACCGGCCCTCCACCCCTCAATCCTGCCCCAGATTAGCCCCCTCAGCTGTTGCCTGGGCCATAGCTCAATAGTCATTCAACAAATACTCATTGAGGCCCGGCTTCATGTCAGGCATTGTTCCAGGCTCTGGGAATAGCATGGGGAACAAGAAAGACAGACTCCTTAGGAAACTTGCTGTCTAGTGGGAGAGATGGATGATAAGCAAGTAAACAATTAAACAAGATATTATCAGATGGTGACAAGTTCAGAGAAGGAAATAAAACCAGGCGACTCCAAGCAGAGTAACTGGGTTGAGGAGGGCTGGTTAG
The DNA here is from genome assembly GCA_963574655.1 of Perodicticus potto. Lineage (NCBI taxonomy): Eukaryota > Metazoa > Chordata > Mammalia > Primates > Lorisidae > Perodicticus > Perodicticus potto. The sequence goes on along the minus strand of CAUYRH010037853.1, from coordinate 18,724 downwards.
AGAAAGCATTTTTGAGGAGGTGACATTGAGGGAAGCACAGGGATGAGAATAAGCCAACCTTGGGGAGAGTGGGAGGCGAGGGTTCCAGGTGGAGGGAACAGTAAGGTGGGAGGCTTGAGGCAGGAAAGTGCTGGTGACTGGCTGTTCAAGGAACGGAGGCCACCACTGATGGGACAGATGTGGTATAAATCATGTGAGTAAATTATAAACTACATAAACTCCACAAGATAATAGGAGGCTGTACTGTATGAGTGGGAAAGATGACGGTGGCCAGGGTGGTGGCACAGAGAATGCAGAGAAAAGGTCCTTTCTAGATATTACCTGGAGAAAGAACCAATTGGGCTGACTGTTGGATCAGATGTGGGGGATTCATGAAAAACAAAGCAAAGAGTGCTCCCCGGGCTTCAGGCTTTAGAACTTAGTGGTTGATGGTGCCGTCTGTTGCTGTGGGGGAGATGAGAAGGAGCAGGCTTGGTAGGACAAAACCTCAGGTTCTGTTTGGACATTCTGAATTTGAGATGCCCATTAGACAATGACCAGTTGGCTACTGCGTTAGTTTCCTATTGCTGGTATAAGTACTACAAATTCAGTGGCTTACAACACAAATTTATTATCTTACTGTTCTGGGGGTCAGAGGTCTGAAATAGGCCTGAAGGTATCAGCAAAGCTGTATTCCTTCTGGAAACTCTAGGGGAGAAAGGGAGAATCTGTTTCCTTTCCTTTTCTTTTTTTTGAGACAGAGTTTTACTTTGTCGCCCTCAGTAGAGTGCTGTGGTGTCACAGCTCATAGCAACCTCCAGCTCCTGGACTTAGGTGATTCTCTTGCCTTTGCCTCCCGAGTAGCTGGGATTACAGGTGCCCACCACAACGCCTGGCTATTTTTTTGTTGCAGTTGGCAGTTTGGTTGGGGCTGGGTTTGAACTGCCATCCTCAGTATATGGGGCTGGTGCCCTACTCACTGAGCCACAGGCGCCACTTGTTTTCTTTTCTTTCTTTTTCTTCTTCTTCTTCTTCTTCTTTTTTTTTTTTTTTTTTGTCTTTTTCAGCTTTTATAGGCTGTTAGCATTCCTTGGTTTGTGGCCTCTTTCTCTAACTTTCAGCCTAAAGCATAGCATCTCTAAATCTTTTGTTTGTTATTTTTTACTTGTCACTGACTTGAAACTCACACAGTTTTTTCTCTGACTTTGAGAAAGATTTGTGATGCTTCCCTCTTAGAAGGACCTTTATGATCACATTAGGCCCATCCAGATAATCCAAGATAATCTCCCCTTTTTTTGAGACAGAGTCTCACTATGTCACCCTCAGTAGAGTGCTATGGTGTCACAGCTCACAGCAACCACAAACTCTTTGGGACTACAGGTGCCCACCACAATGCCTGGCTATTTTTTAGTTGTTGTCCTTATTGTTTAGCAGGCCTGGGCCAGTTTGAAACTGCCAGCCCCATGCATGTGGCCAGCGCCCCAACCACTGAGCTACAGGTGCCAAGCCAATCTCCCCATTTCAAGATCCTTAATTTAACCATATCTAAAAAGTCCTTTTTGCCATAAGAGCTAACATATTAATAGGTTCTGGGTATTAGGACGTGGACTTCTCTGGGGGAGGCATTACTCTGCTTATTACAACTGTGCTGTGCTAATGTCTTGGAGGGGGGTTGCTAGGGCTGCGGAGGTAAAGGTGTGAGCCCAGCAATGACAGGTGTGTGGAAGCCAGGTGATTGGAAGGGGACACTAAGGAGAGAGTGCTCATAAGGAATACAGGGGCAAGCCCTGCAGGACTCTGGTGGCATTTAAAGCTCAGACAGCAAAGGAGTCTGAGCAGGCATAAGGAGAGAACAGGCAAAGTTCAGGAGTTTCAAGGAAGAGATGGTCACCTGTGTTCAGGGTTGCTGAGAAGAAGTTGAGGAAAGTTCGGATAGAAAGGGGTCCATTGGAGGCTGGACATGGTAGCTCACACCTATAATCCTAGCACTCTGGGAGGCAGAGGCAGGAGGATCCCTTAACCTCAGGACTTCAAGACCAGCCTGAGCAAGAGCAAGATCCTGTCTCTACTAAAAATAGAAAAATTAATTGGGCATGGCGGTGGGCCCTTGTGGTCTCAGCTACTTGGGAGCTAGGAGATAGGAGGATCACTTGAGCCCAGCAGTTTGAGGTTGCTGTGACACTATTGCACTCTAGCCCTGGGCAACAGAGTGAGACTCTGTGTCAAATAAAAAGGAAGGTTTGGTGCCCGTTTTTGGTGCCCGTAGCTCATTGACTTGGGCGCTGGCCACATACACTGAAGCTGGCGGGTTTGAGCCTGGCCCGGGCCTGCTAAACAACAATGACAATTGCAACCAAAAAATAGCTGGGTATTGTGGCAGGCGCCTGTAGTCCCAGCTACTTAGGGAGGCTGAGGCAAGAGAACCATTTAAGCCCAAGAGTTTGAGGTTGCTGTGAGCTGTGACACCATAGCACTCTACTCAGGGCGACATAGTGAGACTCTGTCTCAAAAAAAAAAAAAAAAAGAAAGAAAGAAAGAAAGAAACAGGTCCACTGGATTTGGCAATATGGGGACCACAGCTTACCTTGACAAGAGCTGAATCAGAGGGTGGAAGTCCGCCTGGGGTGGATTCAGCTGGGGGGACAGGTGGGTGCATACACACAGGTGTAGACTTTGTTACTATTCTATAAACCATGCAGATATGTTAATATGTCTCATAATTTTTAAAAATGTAGAGTGAAGGGAGTTGGGGAAGTGGAGACAGTGCCTCATTTCTGCCCCCCATACTGTGCTCTCTAGTCTGTCTCCCAACTCACCGCAGCCACATTGTGACCTTTTGAAAGCAGACACTAATCCATTGCTTCCCCTTTATAAAGTGGTCTGTGGCTTCCTACTGCCTTCAGCATAAAGACCTTGGGCTTGACTCACAGTTCCCACCAAGCCTGGGTCCCCTTCCCCCTCACTGCTCACCCTGGCCCCTGCTAACAACCCCAGCAGTTCAGTCTCCGTCCCTGGGCAACATAGATAGTGAGAGTGTTTAGGCTGATGCTGGACTCTGCTGTCTCCCTGGTGTGGGTTGAGGTGAGTGACAAGAAGTTTGCAGTCAGGAACCCCAACCTCCAGTGCTGACTGGTCCACAGGACAGCAGCACCAGTGTGCTCTTCTTCAGAACCACTGTTGCAAATGAAGCCGGTGCTGCCCCCAGTAAAACAAACTCTGTTGCTGGTGGCTTCCTGGTTCCTTCTACCCCTATCCCCACAAGAAAGCAGAGTCTTTTTTTTTGAGACAGAGTCTGTAACTCTAAGTAGAGTGACTCTGCTGTTATAGCTCACAATAACCTCAAATTCTTGGGCTTGAACAATCTCTTGCCTCAGCCTCCTAAGTAGCTGGGGACTATAGGTACCCTGCACAACAACCCGGCTACTTTTTCTAATTTTGATAGAAATGGGGTCTCATTCTTGCAGTTAGGCTGGTCTCTAACTCCTAATAAACTCAAGCAATCCACCCAGCTGGGCCTCCCAGATTGTCACCACCAGTATCACCCCCATCTCTGTCAGGGTGGGGGCGAGCTGTGGGTAGAGAGAAGTTGCTTTAACCCTTTCCTGCCTGGAGCAGTGCAGAAGTAGAGGTCAAGCAAATATCGTTCCTGCCTCCTCAGGTTTGGGCCTTCTGCACAGCGGCCAGACAGAGAGCCTGTGAGCCTAGTGGCCAGCAGTGGGAAGACTGTGGGTGGGCAGGCAGGGAGGAAAAGGGGATTGTCGGCCAGCTCAGCTTTGCTGTCTACGCTCCCACTCAGGCTCCTGGTCACCAGTCCTAGAACCAATAGGACATCAAGGCCTCTGCATCGATGTTCCCTCATCCAGGACAAAATCCTTTGCCAACCTGTAGGTAAGTCAGCCCCAACTCCAGAGAATGCTCCCCAGGCCTTCCTTTCTAGAAATTCCACTTATCCCAACCCAAATCATTTCAGTGGTAGCTCCACTAATGAAGCCCAACCACCCCTAAACTCTAACTCCAAGACTTCCATCCTAGTGGGCAAGCCCATCCCAACCCGATCCTACCTGAGCACACCCACTGATGCCGTCCTGGTAACAGAAATGGTGCCTAAAATGTACTGAGTGCTCACTGTGTGCCTGGCACCCTATGAAGAGCTTCGTTTGCTCTTAAGCCTCAGATCCACACCATTTACAGAAAAGGAAGCTACAGTTCAGAGTAGCTAAGTCTTTTGGCTGCCATTATGACAAAGGTCACACCTCTAGTGTTGATGGCAGATTCCAAACCCTGACCTTCCCAATACAAGTCATCACACGCCAGTGGAGTTCCACTCCACCTGTTCCAGTCTCACTGTGACCCTCTTAGCATCTACCACAGCACCTGGTGTATATTAGGCACGCCATAAACGCTGTTTGAACCTGACTCATTCATTAACCAGACTCCACCCATCTCACCCGGTCCAACGCAGGGCACACTTGACAACCACATTTACTGATGATCCTTGTCTCCGTGAGAAGCCCTGAGTTGAGCAGAGTTGATCTCTGCCCAGATGCATGCACAGTGCAGCAGGGGCACTGAGACTGGGACTCAGAATCAGAAGGCAGAGGAAGGAACTACCACTTCTTCCCCTGGATGTGAGGCACAGTCCCCCGTGGGGTCTCTGAGACTAGAGGGTCTTTGGTCCATGGAGCCAGCACTGCAGTACCTTGCACACTCCTGGTGCTGTGCACACCCACACCTGGTGCTTCTCCTTGCCTGCCCCACTGAGCCAGAAGCCCTTTGAGGAGAAGTACCAGGTCTCAGTCATTTCAGGCTGGGCTCAGAGCCAACGCCAAGGGGCATTTGTTGGATGAATCAATAAATGAGCCCCAGGGACAGGCTGGTTGCCCAGAGTGTGTCCAGGCCTGTCCTGAAGGCCTCCTTGCTCTAGCTTTCTAGAAGCTACTCTGAGTGACCATAGTTAGTTCCTCATGGGGCTCTGACCAACATGGCCCTGTGCACTCTGACCTTGGCTGCAGGGTTATGTCCCAGTGTCCCTCCCTCCTTACCTGGGTTTAACTGTTTCAGAGCACGTCCACATCCCAAAGGGGAGGTACCAGGGTGTGACAGTTGTCCGGAACCATCATAGTGTTCTGGTGAGTGTACATGGGTGGGAGGATGAGGGTCTCAGGGAGGCTGGGACTGACCCGTGACTGACCCTGGTGTCGATACCAATTCTGACTGGCATGTTATTACTGGGTCTGAGCCCTGGTGCTAATCCCAGAGCTGACTGCTAATCTGACCACCTGTGGTATTGATGCCAGGGCTGGCCTGGGTATTCCATGTGACCCGGCACAGCCACCCAGGGGCTGACCTCAAGGGAGGGGTGAGCTACCTGTTTTCTGTGCTCCCTGCCTGGTTGAGCCACTGAGTCCTGGGTAGAGGTGATAATGGGGTTGTGGGTAAGCAATATGGATGTGATTTAGCTTGCCTCCTCCCTCCATATCTTCCCGTCCCCAGGTATGCATTCAAGTACCAGCCCGGCAGCCCCACAGCCTCAGCTCAGAACTCACAGGCACCTGTAGCCTATTGGATCCTGACCTCCATCTTCAGGCCCAGGCCAACTTCCTCGACCTTGGTAAGGACTGGTTACTTGCTGGCCTCTAAAGAGATTCACCTGGGTCTCTGAGGCGAGACACCAGCCCTTGGCAAATGTAGAGACCCAGAGACCCAGAGTGGAGCAGGCTGAAGGCCCCATGGGAAAGGCATGGGGCAGAGCTACGGGTGAGAGTGCCTAAGGTGAACATAGAGGCTTTCTGACACTGAGCTCTTCCGTGTGTGTTTTGTAAAGAAAGTATCTTGGATCTGGGTGTACGTGTGGATGGTGGAGCCTGCCACAGGAACAAAGAAGGCAGCATGGGAGGAGAGCATGAGATCACTGCCAGGCAGCGCCGGGCTCTGGAGGAGCCAGAGGAAGAAGAGGAGGAAGAGGATGAAGCTGGTGAGAAGAGGCAGATCTGGGTTGCTCCCAGAGGCTGTCAGAACCAACTTCTAGTCTGGCAGCCTCCCAGGCCGAGGAGTGCCTCAGCCAGAAAGATAGCAGGGGATCAGTGGCTGGATTCTACAGACCTGGCTAGTCCCAGCTCTGCCCCTCTATCTCACAGGTGGGGAAACTGAGGCCCAGACAGTGGGAGTGAGGGAAGCAGCTCACACAGCAAGTCAGAACCTGAGCAGGTTCAGCTCTCTTTGTTCTGAGACACCAGCTTCACTTTTGGGAGCCTCCACAACTTCTTCCTGGAGCCCTCAGGGATTGACTGGGGGCATGTGCCCTACAGGGCAGGAGATCCTGCTCTCATGCCTGCTCCAAACCCCAGGCCCACCCACTCCTGACCTTCTTATTGTCTTGTCCAGGCACTGAGATTGCCATCATCCTGGATGGCTCAGGAAGCATCGATCCCCCAGATTTCCAGAGAGCCAAAGACTTCATCTCCAACATGATGAGGAACTTCTATGAGAAGTGTTTTGAGGTGAGCGTCACATAATTTATCGCTTATCTATTGTGCAACCCATTACCTGAAAACAACTGTTTTATTTGCTCACAATTCTGTGGGTCAGATGTTTTGACTGAGCTCAGCTGATGGTTCTTCTGTTGATCTTGCTTGTAGTTATCCTGTAGCTGTGGGCATCCAGTTGCTTGACTGGGGCTGGATGGTTTAAGATGACCTCACTCACTCATCTGGGCCTTGTGTCTCTAGCAGGCCAGCCCAACATTTTCATGGCAGCAACATTCTAAGAGAGCAAAACCTAATGCATGAAAACACTTTTCAGGTCTCAAATTGCATTACATTTGCTGATGTCCATTGGTCAAAGGAAGTCTCATAGCCAAACCTGCAGTCAGTATGGAGGGGACCACACAGGGAGGGAGTCAGAAGTCTGTGATTCATTGGGGGTCATTGCCATCTCCTTCTCCATCCCTCCTTCCTTAGCAATTTCTCTGCCTTAGCGTCTTCTGCCCAGGAATAAGGTAGAATGAGTGGATTCATCCACCGCTTCCAGGAGTCATCACACGGGAAAGGGTGACCTTGGCTATGGCAACTGGTCCACCTTCTCCCTGTCCTGGGCCCCTCCCTCCAGTGCAGCTTTGCCCTGGTGCAGTACGGAGAAAAGATCCAGACTGAGTTTGACCTTCAGGACAGCCAGGATATGATGGCCACCCTCGCCAGAGTCCAGAACATTATTCAAGTGGGGAATCTCACCAGGACTGCCTCAGCTATGCAGCACGTCTTGTGAGTGTGAGGGCAGTAGGAATTACCTGAGTGTCTGCTAGGTGGCCATGCCCAGAGTTTCTGTGGCACAACTGTGAGAGGAGGGGATCAGGGTTCCAGTTTTTCCCTGGCTGAGAGGGAATGTAAGGGGTAACACCCTAGGACTGTCTTCCAAAAAATTCTTCCTCAGCCTTCCTCTTGTGAGAGGCAATAGAGCAGAGTACTCAGGTTCGAATCCCAGCTCCAGATTGTATTTTTGTGACCCTGGGCAAGTTCTCGAATTTCTCTGTGCTTCATTTTCTGCACTTGTAAATGAGAATAATACTTGTCTCATAGATTTTTGTGAGGATGTGATGGGTTAGAATATGTATAGTGTTTACAACAGTGCCTGGCACGTAGTAAATTTTAATATCATTACTATTCTTACACACACATAAAAGGGGTAGCCTATGTGCCATCCAGCAAGAACACCTGTGTGCAGCCTGCCTCTCCCAATCTTGCTGTGTGGCATAGAAGGGGCATTACCATTACCACTTTCTTTGGGCTTTTTGGGAGAGTCATAAATCCTCCACAATTCCAATACAGGCCAGTGAATGAAATCTGCCCCAGAGCTCAGCCATCCCCTTGGCAAAGTTCTCTTCATTTCCTCTCTCCTGCCTAGAGAAAACATCTTTACGCCAAGCCATGGCTCCCGAAAAAAGGCATCCAAGGTCATGGTGGTACTCACTGATGGTGACATATTTGGGGACCCCCTGAACCTCACAACTGTCATCAATTCTCCCAAGATGCAGGGTGTTGAGCGCTTTGCCATTGGGGTAAGAGCTGGGAGCTGGGAGGCCCCTCCTGACCCTGCGCAGCTTGGGGTCAGGGGGAGCCAGGGGTCTCCATAGGGGCTTCTGTAAGCAGTTTACCCAGACCCTGCACTACTCACAAACGCTCCTCTTTCCCCATGTACTTGTGTGCTGTGTTCCCCCTACCACCCATGGAGGGCTCATTTCTCACTGGTGGCCACAGCTTACTAGCCAAATAGTGAAGGGAGAGCCCAAAGGAATTTTATACATCAGGGAGGGACATTGGAGGAGGGTCCCCCTTGGACCCTGGCTGAGCCCCTTGGAATCACTGGCCCTAGGGGGGAAGTGTGCAAGGCAGAGGGAATAGCAGGTGCAGAGACAAGGAGGGGCCTGGTGTGTTCAGGAAAACACTGGTACCACTGGAGTTTTTCCCAGAGTATGTAAACAGGGAGCAGGGAAGGCAGGAGGAAGAAAGGAGTGAGGCCACGGAGCAGGTGGGAAGGCCAGGCAGAGGGGACTTGGCTCTCTCCGTGGGCTTGCCTGGCGAGCCCTTGGATCTTGGGGAAGTCAGTCAGCCCCCACAGTGCTGGCCAACTGACCCTGGGTGTCCATGCAGGTGGGAGAGGCATTTAATAAGGCTAAGACGTACAGGGAACTGAAGCTGATTGCCTCAGACCCCGATGACACCCATGCTTTCAAGGTGACCAACTATTCGGCTCTGGATGGGCTGCTGAGCAAACTGCAGCACAACATCATTCGCATGGAAGGTGAGGGCTCCAGGGCCCAGCCACCCTGGGGCAGCCCCCTCGACACCAAGCAGGAGGCCTAAGCCCTGTGCTCTGCTGCACCTCTGTCCTTCTTATATGTGGTGTTCTGAGCAACTCCCATCACCTGAACCTCAGCTGTTCATCTCTATAAAGGCAACACTATCCCCACTTCCCTTGCTCACTTCCAAAGCCCTGATCAACTGAACTGGTTCATGGAACATAGTTCCTTCTCCCAGGAGCTCCCAGATGAGTAAACTGAGGCTAGAAAGAGGGAGTGAGCTGCTGATGCCTACTCAGCCAGTAGTTGCTGAAGGGGCTGTGGGTCCCTACTCTCAGCCCAGTGCTTGTCCCACTTTACCAAGCATCGTTCCCTCTGGGAGTGAGGACAAGATGGACCCTTGCCTGGCTTGGGCCCTCCCTTCACCTCGGCCCACAGCATGTCTCACTGGGCTTCTTGGCTTCCAGGTGCAGTTGGAGATGCCCTTCACTACCAGCTGGCACAGGTTGGCTTCAGTGCTCAGATCCTGGACAAGGTATGGGACTGACCCAGTGCCAGGCAGTCTGGCCCACAGAAGAAGGGCCTTAGCGATACCTGGAGATCCAGGGACTCCTGGCATACCAGCACAGGGCCCTGCCCTCCCTGTGTGATGCCTCTGAAGGAGCCATTTTAGGATAAAAGGAAACACTTCTGCTTGCTGGCCTTAATCAGGACCCGGAGATAGGCAGAAGAATAGCCATATTGATACAGGAGATCATTTTGTTCTGTGCACTCAGACATATCCCCTTAATATGGATTAGCAAAGCAGGGCTTAGCCTGGTCAGCTTGCCAGGCAAGTTGCTCTCTTCTCCGGGAGGGCACACTGTTCCCTGCAGATAGGGACAGCTACAGGCACCATGGGAACACCATCCCTGCGCATGGTGGAAGCAGTTAGCACCTTCACTAGAGAAGTGGGCCTTGTGTGCCAGGTTCAGGTTGCGCAGCCTGAGAAGGAGATAAGCCCTATGTTGTTCAATCATACTTTTAAAAATGTTCAACATCTGGGCCCATGGTCACTTTCTGGAGACACAGTTGCCCTGACAAGGTCACAGGTACGAGGCAGAAATCTGTGTGTCACACCTTCCTGCCGGCATCACTGACACTGGGCTATGGAACACTCCTGTTCCCCCAGCAAGATTCTCAGCGCTGGGCGGTAGACCTGTTGTCACAGTGGCTGAGCTCTGGGACCCTCCTGCTTAGTTGGGTCCATCCCCATCCCCTGCAGGGGCAGGTGCTGCTCGGTGCCGTAGGGGCCTTTGACTGGTCTGGGGGCGCGCTGCTTTACAACACGTACACTCGCCAGGGCCGCTTCCTGAATCAGACCACGGCGGCAGACCCTGAGGCTGCGCAGTACGGCTACCTGGGTAAGGGCGGGGCCTGGAGGCCACCTGGATGGGTGGGGCCTAGAGGCTGCCAGGCTGGGGGCCCGGGTGGGGATGGGACCTGGAGGCTGTGTTGGTGAGGGCGGGGCCTGGAGGCTGCGCGGGTAGAGGTGGAGCTGAGACAGGTACTTGGAGACTGAGCATTAGGCTGCACTTTAGGCTTCCTACTAGGGACTGGCCTTCTTGGTCACATGGACTGAGGGATGGGGCCTGGTCTGGGGCTCTGAGGTTGAGCATCACTCTCCTGGTGGGGACGTGGCCTGCTAGGTACTTGAAGTAGAGCAATAGGTGGCCTTGGGCCGCTGCCTAGGGAAGGGCAGGTCCCTCCATTGATAATCTCAGTGGGTGTACACTCACCCTTCTCTAGCCTCATTGGGTGTGTGTGCCATGAAGGGGGGTGGTGAATATGTATGAATGAGTATGCGAAGCTGTGTATATGACAATGCACACGTGTGTAGTACTACATCTGTGTGGTGGGACAGTGTGTGTGACTGCGACAGTGCCAAAGTGGAAGCATTCGCTGGTGGCAAGTTTTAACATGGTAAGAAAACACTCTCTCCTGTTTTGCTCCCCCCACCACTGGGAAGGTGGGGGCCAAGAGAGGGGCCCATGGGAGTATCTGTTCACAGTCACATCACCTCTGCCCCAGGTTACGCTGTGGCTGTGCTGCACAAGGCCTGTGGCCTCTCCTACGTTGCGGGGGCTCCACGGCACAAGCAACGTGGGGCAGTATTTGAACTCCAGAAGGAGAGCGGTGAGGCCAGCTTCCTGCCAACGCTGGAGGGAGAACAGGTACCTGCTGTAGACGACTCTTCCCCCTTATAGATGGGGGACTGGGCAGCCCCAAGGTAAAGGGCCAGAGCCCACAGTGGCTCCCCTCCCATCCTGGGTAGAGCTCAGCCCGCTGGGTAGAACTCAGTGGCTGATTGTAGGTGATTCCCTGCATTGTTGGGGGCTGGGGTGCTCACCCTGTCCTTGTATTACTCCAGGGAGCAAACAGATTTGGAATGACCCAGATTTGGTGGTCCAAGAAAAGTAGAAGCAGGGGTCTAGCCTTGCTAAGGGGTGGAGAAGGAACCTCTTTGTGAGCTGAGTTCCCCCTGGGCTGTAGATGGGGTCCTATTTTGGCTCTGAGCTGTGCCCTGTGGACATTGACATGGATGGGACCACAGACTTCCTGCTGGTGGCTGCTCCATTTTATCACATCCACAGAGAAGAAGGCAGAGTCTATGTGTACCGTCTGAATGAGCAGGTGGGTGAGTCTCTAGTCTCATGGGCTGGCTGAGGCTGTGGCTACTCAGCCTGGCACAGAAGTGAAGGAGGCTGGGAGAGCCCTGGTCCTGCCTTGCACCAGCCAGCAATGATGGGGTGGTGCCCAGTGGGTGGAGGGCCACCAGGGGGGGAGCTGCCTCCCTCCCCTTTTCTCACTCATGGGCAGTTGTCGATAAATCCCATATAGCTGCATGGTTGACAAAGCACATTTTTATCCATCATCTAACTTGTTTCTCACAGTAACTATGGTACATGACTGCCATTCCCATTTTGCAGGTGAGGTAGCAGAGCCTTACTGATACTGAGACTTGCTCAAGTTTACCTAGATCAGTGTTTTTCCACCTTTTTATCTCATGGCACACTTGAACCTATAGTTAAACTCCTGTTAATAAAAGGGTAAAGGATAAACAAAAGAATATAGTCACTGTGCTTTGAACTTCTTTAGAAAGTAATTTAATTAATAGTCTTGAAAAATTTTCTCGGCATGCCTAAGATCCTCTTGCAAGTACACAAGTTGAAAGTCACTGGCCCAGACCACACTAGAACCCAGACCTCCCAGTTGCCAGTTTGGCACCAGTAGCCATGAACCTGAAGGCAGAAGGACCCCAGTCTCTAGGCTCCACCCCCATCTAGGCTCTCCCTGCTGGAGACTCAGAATCAACAAGCCCAGTGATTGTGCCTCCTGGGTGGACGCTCAGTAGCCCTTCTTGAGGGCTGAGTGGCTTGTTTGTTTTACAGGATGGTTCCTTCTCCTTGGCACATATGCTGAGTGGGCACCCTGGGTTCATTGATGCCCGCTTTGGCTTTGCCATGGCAACTGTGGGGGACATCAGTCAGGACCAGCTCACAGATGTTGCCATTGGGGCCCCTCTGGAGGGTTTTGGGGCAGACGATGGTGCCAGCTTCGGCAGCGTGTACATCTACAACGGACACAGAAGTGGCCTGTCTGCCAGCCCCTCACAGGTGACCCATTGGACTATGTCCTGCCTCTCTGGGGCTCTGACCTGCCCTAGATGTGGACTTGAGCCCCAGGTTGGCTCCCATCCTAAGTGCTGGGCAGGCCTCCAGGGCACTGGGAGTGCCCAGTGAGGTCAAGAAGTTCCTCAGGCTGGTGGGCAGTCCCTTCAGCTTGTGGCAAATATGTCAACTTCCCTGACCTATATAGATCTCCCGCTTTCCATGAATCTACCTTGAGCCCCTCCTTCCTCTCTTTCTGTTCTTTCTTTGGCGTCTATTCCCCATCCAGCCCCTCCATGCCTTAACACTCACCTCCAGGAGTCACTGCCAGCCTCTCACTCCACGTCTGTTACAGAAAGCCCCAGGCATCTTACTCTCTCACTGCCCAACTGAGAGCCTCCTCTGAGATGAGACCCCATCCGCCTCCATCCCCCACACCAGAAACCTGGGACAGTCCCAGGCACTCTGACACCCTGCACAGGCCTTTCAGTCCCCGCATCCTCATAAGTCCAGCTTCTGGAGAATCCAGCCATTCCTCTCCATCTCCACCACCCCTGTCCCAGCCTGGGAATTGTCATCCCTCTCCTGGATTCCCCACCCCCAGCTTTTTCCTCTTCCCATTTTTCGTCTTGTATCTTCAGTGGCATTTCTAAAAGGTAGTCCTGATTATGTCACTTCTTCAAAAACCTCTTTGCTCATGCCCTTCCCACGAGTGCACATCAGCCCTCCTTGTGTCCAAATCCCGTCCTGCCTTGCATGGCCCAGATGTAGCCCCTGGCTGCTTCCTCACCCACCTGCTCTTCCCCACCTTCACTGTTTCCTTCAGTCTCTCCTATCAAGTCCCAATTGACCTTCGAAGCTCCATTCAGATGCCACTTCCTCTGGGAAAACTTTCCTGTTTCTAGAGTGAGGGCTCCCTGGAGTTGGACGGTGGCCAATTTGGAAGAATTTCTGTCCCCCCTAATCTTGTGTTTCTCCCTCCACAGAGGATCCAAGCCTCAACAGTGGCCCCAGGACTCCATTACTTTGGCACGTCCGTGGCTGGTGGCTTAGACTTCAGTGGCGACGGCCTTCCTGACATCACTGTGGGCACTCTGGGCAGGGCAGCTGTGCTCCGGTAGGACTCTGCCCGTTTCTGGAGTCCCAGACCTCAACCTCACCTACTTGCCCTGCCCTAAATGGCCCAGTACACACAGCAGGCACTGAGGGAGGGGGTAAGCACAGAGGCTGAGGGCACAGCTCTGGAGTCTGCCCTTCTGGATTTGAACCTCAGCTCCCACTTACTAGTGTGCCCTTGGCAGGTTATCTAAGTCCCAATTTCTTCCTTTCCTTTCCTATTTATTTTTGAGATAGTGTCTTGCTCTGTTGCCTGGGCTAGAGTACAGTGGCACAATCATAGTTCACTTTAACCTTGAACTCCTGGGTTCAAAAATTTTTTCTATTTTTTTTTTGTATAGAGGGGGTCTCACTCTTGCTCATGCTGTTGTTGCACTCCAGAACTCAAGCAATCCTCCTGCTTCAGTCTCCCAGACTGCTAGGATTATAGGCATGAGCCACCAGGCCTGTCCCCAGCTTTCCTTTTTTTTTTTTTTTTTTTGAGACAGAGTCTCACTATGTCGCCCTTGGTAGAGTGCCATGGTGTCACAGCTCACAGCAACCTCAAACTCTTAGGCTCAAGCCATTCTCTTGCCTTAGCCTCCCAAGTAGCTGGGACTACAGGTACCCGTCACAATCCTCGGCTATTTTTTGTTGTAGTTGTCAATGTTGTTTTAGCTGGCCTGGGCTGGGTTCAAACCTGCCAGCCTTGGTGTATATGGCTGGCGCTGTAACCATTGTGCTACAGGTGCTGAGCCTCCATCACCCCATTGACAAGTTTTTATTGGCTATGCTTCCAAAACACCTCCCACTACAAGGCACTGTCATTGCTCACCTGGACACTGCCATAGCAGTCTTCATGCATCCACTCGTCCACAGAGCAGCCAGCGTGATCCCTTCACTTTGCCAAAACGCCACATTGACTACCACTTAGAGTGAAATTCAGATTCCTTGCCTCCACTCCCATGCTGTTAACCATCTTCTCTCTCACTAACCACACTCTAATCACACTACCTATGCTCTCCTCAAACCCACCAATCTCATTCCTGCCCTAGGCCCTTTGCACTAGCTGTGCTTTCTGTCTGGAATGCTCTTCTCCAGAGGTTCACATAGTGGGCTCTTTCTTGGTAACAGATCTCAACTTAGATGCCTTCTTATCAGTGAGGCTGTCCCTGATCACCAGTCTAAGTAGTCCTCAGTCTCTATTGCTAACTCTATTTTATTTTTCTCACAGCATTACCAGTACATAGTGTTTCCCTTTTTGTCTGGTTTATTTGCTTGTTGTCAGCTGTCCCACTAGAGCAGGGACTTGTCTCTTTACTATAGCTGAGTTCTCAGAGCAGCACCTGCATACCTGAATGAGGCGAGCACTGGGGTCACTTCTCACGGTCCTCTTTGCTGTCTTGTTTAGCTCACAACCTGTGGTTCGCCTGTGGGTGTCCATGACCTTCACCCCCCGTGCACTACCCATTGGTTTCAACAGCAGTGTGAATGTACGTTTGTGTTTTGAAGTCAGCTCTGCAACCACAGCTGCTGAGTCAGGTAATAAATAGGCAGTGCAGCTGTCCCCTCGGCTTTACGGTCCTGGTGCTGGGGATCCCTCCTTTGGGGCTTAGCTCCTTTGTCATTAGGTTCCATTAAATGTGGAAAGGGTGGTCTGATGTTACATCCGCACTCTGAAGGGGAATGTCTGACCCTGTTGGGAGGAGGGCATTGGATCTCTCCTTCAGGGTTGAAGCTTGAGTTTCCAAAAGACTCAAAAAGTTAGCTATTCCTCCATCTGCTTCTGCTGTGCCACGTGTGCACCTGTGTGTGTTGGGGCTGCTGAGAAGTGCCTTGGCTCCTTCTTTCTGATTTACATCTTCTCTCCTTCCCTCCTCACCATGTCTCCCTGGTCCATGTAGAATGGGTAACCTGCTAGAAGCCTGGCCTCTCTTCCCATTCCTTTACCCAATGTGTGTTAGGAGATTGTTTCCACAAAGGGGAGAGTGGGTATGGCTTTCACAGTCCAGATATTTACTGCCACCCCAGAGCTCCTCTCTGGAACAGTCCCCACATCTCAATATTAGTCCCTGAGACAGCTCTCTGTGTCCTGCAGGTCAGAGAGCTGTCTCCTGGGTTGGCTTTATCACAGAGGGAGGTTGTTATCAAATCTGAAGGTGGAAAATGACAAACCTATCATTTCTAGGGCACAGAGCCTGCTGAGGGCTGTGTGATGCTGGGCAGGTGTCTTTCCCTCTCTGGACCCTGGTTTCTGTTCTGTGTAGTAAGGAAGTTGGCCCAGTAATCTCCAAGGTGCTTCCAGCTTCACTGTCCTCAGGTTTCTCTCTCCATTTTTCCTCTTCCCTATTGTCTTCTTCCTGGCCCCCTTTCCCTAAGGGAAGGCTGGCTCCCCTCTGGGAATGTTCTGCTGTGAGCCAGGAGCTGTGAGGGAGAGAGCCTGGCCAGGTGCAGAAGACAATGAGAAAATTATCTTTGAAATGAAGAAGAAGGCTCGGCGCCTGTGGCTCAACGGGCTAAGGCGCCAGCCACGTACACCTGAGGTGGCGGGTTCGAATCCAGCCCAGGCCCACCAAACAACCATGACGGCTGCAACCAGAAAATGGCCAGGTGTTGTGGCGGGCGCCTGTGATCCCAGCTACTTGGGAGGCGAAGGCAAGAGACTCGCTTGAGCCCAGGAATTGGAGGTTGCTGTGAGCTGTGATGCCATGGCACTCTATCCAGGGTGACAGCTTGAGGCCCTATCTCAAAAAAAAAAAAAAAAAAAAAAGAAATGAAGAAGAAACGCAGAAGTCCAGTGCCGGGGAAGTGCTTGCATGGGGACAGTGTTCAGGAGGGGCTCACCAGAAACCTCAAGAAGGCTGGGGGCACAGGGACCTCTGACTGGGGCTTGCCCAACCCTGCCTTAGCAGGAAAGTCTGGTCTCCATTCCCAGGCCTCAGAGAAACATCTCTCAACTTCACGTTGGATGTAGATGTGGGGAAGAAGAGGAAAAGGCTGCAGTGTTCAGACATGAGAACCTGCCTGAGCTCCCTCCGGGAGTGGAGCAGTGGGTCCCATCTCTGTGAGCACCTCCTGCTCGTGCGCACAGAGGGAGAGGTGAGTGGAGGGTTTAGATGGGAGTCCCGAGGGGTCTGTGTCATTGAGAAAAGATTTGAAGTGTGTGCAATGGAGGATACATACCCATCCATAAAAGTGAGGTGATTAAAATAATCGTAGTCAATCAAGAACCACGTAAGGGACCCGAAGATGCTCTAATTGCTGATATTTTTCTTAATAATAAACCAGGAATAACAAGTATCCCTCCCCTATGTTATCCACCTGCACCTGATAATAACTGTGGGGCTGAGGGCCCTTATATAAGTTGATATTAGAAAAATTAAACAACTAAAAGGTAGAAATGGAAAGATAAAAATTATCTAGAAAGGTTTACTCCTGGCCAAGGTGCCCAGAGACATGGAAAAACAAATGTATTTGTCAGGACTCAGAGCCTAATGGGACCTAGAACTTGGGACCTAAAAGTATCATCTGTTCCAATAAATAAACTTATGAATCATGCTTCTGTCTACGTATCTGCTCCCAAGGTGATTGTTAATTAGATTAAGAGTTTCTGGCCAGTCATTGGCCTTCCTTAAATAAAAGCATAACAACATGACATTGTCCACCAAGAATCACGCTCACTTACTCTCTTGTTGCGGCAGAAGGGCTCATTTAAACAAAAAGAATGGCAAATGGTATCCTAAGCAATCTCCTTACTTCCAGTCTTTACCTGTCTAGTGTGTCTTCCAGGCTGCTTTGAGAAAGATATTTCTCAAAGAAAGATGTGCCCATGACTCTTCCTCTTCTGATAAAGTTTAAGCCAGTTCTTAACCCCTGATGACCAGAACCCCTTTGGGATTTGGGTTAGACCCATAGGCGCTATGGGACCGAAGGCCATAGCAAATCAATGGAGAATTTCCCAAGGCTCTTGGCAGCTTGCTTGAAGGAAGTTTGCCTTCTGCCTGGCTTACTTGGAAGATGTTTAGAACTTCTGACTCACCACTTTCATTATTTATTTCTTATATGGCTACGTCAGAGTTAAAAATATCCTCCTTGTCATCTTGTCTCCCATATCCGACCATGGTGACCGTGCAGCTCTGTGAGGAGGACTGCTTCTCTAACATCAGCATCAAGGTCAGCTACCAACTCCAGACCCCCAAGGGAAGGAGGGACCATCCCCGCCCCATCTTGGACCAGTACACTGAGCCCTCTGCCATCTTCCAGGTGACTCTGCCCACAGCTAGCACTCCACCCTCTTCGGGACCATCCCACAAAAAGCGCCTGCTATACTAGCTTCAAAGAATGCTAGAGCGGGGAGGGAGGGTCTTCAGACAGCAGTTGGGGCTCTCACTGTGGGAATGGGGAAACTTTGTCCTCCCTGAGATGGTGCTAATTTGCACTTCACTGGTAGGTAACAGAGGTCTCCAACCACCCTCCCTGGGCTTATTCCAAAAATCACTTGCTACGTATTTAATGAAGCACATGAATGCTCTGCATGCTGGGGCCTCACTTGTCTAGGGTCTCTGATGACAGAGTGGTGGGGTCCCTTGAGGGGGCTAGACTGAGGCTGTCCTGCTTGTGCTGCAGAGAGGATACTCTTTGGTGCACCTGCTTACTCAGGTCCTGCCCAGGGCCTTCAGGCTCAATGTCTTATCCCACCAAACTGGTACTGCAACATCTCCTCCAGGTCCCTATCAGTGCAGCTAAGACAGGGAGTAGTGTCACAAGAAACTCTTCTTACGAATGAGGAAAAGCAGAGGAGGAAATAGTCAAATTTCCTGATCCAGAAGCCCTGGTGTGGTGGCTAAAACCTATAATCTCAGCACTCTGGGAGGCCAAGGTGGGAGGATCATTTGAGGCCTGGAGTTCAATACATTGTGGAGGGCGCCTGTAGTCCCAGCTACTCAGAAGGCTGGAACAGGAGGATTGCTCGAACCCAGGAGTTTGAGGTTGCTGTGAGCTAGGCTTATATGCCTTAGCACTTTAGCCTGGGGCGACAGAATGAGGCTCTGTCTCAAAAAACAAATTTTTTTTTTTTTTTTTGAGACAGAGCCTCAAGCTGTCACCCTGGATAGAGTGCCATGGCATCACAGCTCACAGCAACCTCTAATTCCTGGGCCCAAGCGAGTCTCTTGCCTCTGCCTCCCAAGTAGCTGGGACTACAGGC
>CAUYRH010037852.1:0-29419 GCA_963574655.1 Perodicticus potto | reverse complement strand
GCCAGTACCAACCTCAAATCAAAGAGTTGAAAAGTCTCTGGTGACTAGATAGCAGGAGTCTGCTGGCAGCTTTAGTATAACTCACTCCAGGGTTCTGTGAGCTCAGGAGGGCTCCCCCAGCCAGTAAATTGGCCTGGGAAGGTTGCTGCCTCCTTCCCTGCCTTGCCCCTCTGTCACACCCAGTCTCTGGTAACCCTGTAGGGCTGTGATCCAGTTCCCTCCAATGAGCAGATGCTCCAGAGGTTTGCACCTGCCTAGGTCACATGGGGCTCTGTGGCTCCTCAGCCAGTCCACCAGTTATGTCGGTGTTGGCAGGGGGGGAGGTGAGGCCTGACAACCTGGGTATTTGATAGGGGCTGGTGCAATTCACTCAGTTCCAGCCCTGTCCCTGATTGATGTAAAGTAGATTGAAAAGCTGATAGAACAGAACAAGTTCGCAGAATTTCTGCCCTGTGGAAGAGACGCTGGGCTGCTAATAGTCCTGATTCAGTCTGTGAGATTCAGCCCTTTGTCTCAGCTGTCATCCCCTGAGGGCCAGGTGTGGCTAGCGAACTTTAGCAAAGCTTTCTCAGCGCTGCCACTTGGTGCCTCAGGGGACCGCCTCTCTACTTCAGCCACCTCTCGGCTCACTATTCCTCTCACCGCTCCCGAGCCAGGAAAACAGCACAGACCAGTACAGCCCGTGCCCTGTCCACACCCCTTGAGAAAGTATCCAAGAATCTGGACTCCATGGGGGTCAGAACTTCAGACCTCAGGGTGAGAGTGGAGGGGAGTGCTGGAGTTCCAACTTGCAGGTAGAGAATATATGCAGTTTTTATACAGTTTTATGCCTGGCAGGAGAGTGCTGCAGCACCCTAGTGGGGGAAGGAGGTCTAGTTTTTAGAGGGTCTCTCCCATGGGGTAGAGTGGGAGGACATCTGAACTCTGCTCCTTGTTTGTATGGAAGTATGGTGTATAGTGCCAGCCGCTCTCATGGGGTAGGGGACTCCCATCTGCTTGGTGATGTGCTCTGTACCTTTTATTTGTATCCTTGGGGTCGCAGGTTGCTCCAGCAGGGATGATGTGCGTTCTTCGACCTTCTCTTTTGGCTCAGTTCCAAACCGTCGGCTTTCCTGCTAAAATTCTGTCCTTTAACTCTCCTTCTGAACGGGAGCGTCTGCAGAAAGCTAGCTACAGACCGCCATCTTCTCCCCTCCTACACTGATATTTTTTAATATGTAACTAGCCTTTATATTCCATGAATAAACTCCTCTTGGTTACAGTGTATTTTCATATTGAAAAATTTAATTTGCTTATCCTTTTTTTTTTATTTCTTTTTAAAATGTTTCATAGAATTTGTCAGTAAAACAATCTGGACCTGGAGAGTGCCTTTTTAGCCATCTAATATGTATTTTTTTTTAATTCACAGCTACTGTACTTTTAATTTTGGCTCTTTTTTATGGTTTCTAAAACTCTCTTGAGATTCTTTGCCTATTCATTTATTTTCTTTACCTTTTCCTGTACTTCTTTAACATGATTATAATAATATATAAAATCTTTGTCTGTTTGTTACAACATCTGGTTCATCTGTAGGTCAGTTTTCATTACTTTTTGTTTGTTTGTTTTGGATAAGGGATAGTATTTTCTAGCTTCTTCACATGATTCTTACTACTTTACTATATTAAACTGTGTATTAAATTATAATGAATTGCAATTATTGAATAATGCTAATATTTTGTTCGTTTTATCCCAGAGAGTGTGAACTCCTTTACGTAAGTGTGATAGCTAAGTTTAGAAAGTGATCATTTTGACATTTCCTTGAATGATAGGTGAATGTAGGATTGGTCCCCAGCATTAGAAACTTGAACACACTTCTGATTAGCACAACTCCCAACTTCCAGCCCTGCTGCTATAGACCCTGAAGACTAAGAGTGTGTCTGTTTTTTTCAATGTTTGATTCTAAAGCCAGGGGAGGTTAGGCTGCAGTATAACTTTGGGAGGGAATGATTTAAGGCCAACTCATTTATAGTCCTGCTTTTACTACCTTTTTTTTTGGAGTAAAATTTGGGGGTAAAATATTAAGCACATTTGGGGTTTTCTTCAATCTAATCTGCCCCATCTGTTCTCATCCTTGCCATTAGTTCCATGAGCTCTTCTGGGCTAAGAAAGGGTGAAGTTTTCTTCTCCCCCTGACTGTATATAGAGCCAACAATTTACTTTCCTCCTAGAAGATGCCAAAACTTGCTCCTCACCTATAACATACTGTCTTTCTCTCTGTAAGTTCTTTAAAGCTTCATCACATATATGCCTCTTTGATAGTCTGAGTAATATGATGGTTAGTTGTATGTATCAAGTTGACAGTTGGCCAGATATCTGACCAAATATCATCCTATGTATGGTGGTAAGGGTGTTTGGGGGATACAATGAGCACTGGAATTGGTAGACTGAGTAGTATATTGATGTCTCCAATATGAACAGACCTCATCCATTTAGTTACAGGCCTGGATAGAACAAAAGGCTGACCCTCCTGTAAGAAGGAACTCCTCCTGCCTGACTGCTGTGAGATGGGACATCACTCTTTTCTAGCCTTTGGACTCAAAATGAGATATCGGCTCTTCTTAGGTCTTGAGCCTGCCAGCTTTTGGACTGGAACGTACACTATTATCTTTCCAAACTACACATTGGTTCTCTTGGGTCTCCAATTCACTGACTGTGGTCTTGGGACTTCACAGCCCCCATAATTATGTGAGCCAATTCCTCATAATGAATCAATCTCTCTCTCTCTGTGTGTATATATATATATATACACACACACACACACACATTTATATACACATATGTATATATACATATAAATATTTCCAATATATCAATATATATCTATATTTTCTATCTTTCTCATATGTGTTTCTGTAATAATACATTCAATTTTTCCTTTCTTATTCCAGAGAGAAAAACCCAGGCCAAAAAGCAAAAATTTAGGGAGGTATTTTTTAGCTTTAATTAATTTATTCCATAAATATGCCCTGAGAAGCTGCTATATGGCATTTGAGATATGTCATTGAGCAAAGAAGTGAAAATTTATTCCCTGTGGAATTTATAAACTAGCAAGGGAAATCTAAGTAAGGGAGCATCTAAGAAGTCAGAGAAAGGAAACCTTGTACTGCCAAGAATGGAAAAAGTGACTGTCGTGTGGCTGAGTGTCCTGGCAGAACCTTGGTAATTGTATGGCATATTTTCAAGGCGATATCTAAGTAAGAAGGGAGTTGATTTAGATGACCTCTGAGGTTTCTTCTCATTGTGGGATGTTCTGAATATGTGACAATTTAAATTACCTACAAGAAATATCCTGGACTTTGCTATGAGCTTTCACCGAGAGTTAGAATGGATTCATTTCTTCTTTGGATGCCAAAAGATGAGGTCAACGTTACTTTCAACCAGCCATTCTGTGTCAATAATTCAATTTCAACTCCCAGTTCTGACACACAGTGAACCACACAGACACTCCACTTGAACGCCTCCCACATACCTTAGCTAGAAAATCCTTCCCCATTCTCTGACCCCTAATGCCATATTAGGTCCTTTTATACTTTATCTTAGTTACCCCTTACTTTTCCTATGCAGCACTTGCCTTGACTTTTAATTTCACTTACTCTATGTGTTATTATTGGCATAATATCTACAGCCCCACCAACCTGCAAACCTCATGAGGACAGGGATTTTATCTGTTTCTTCACTTCATAGGCAGGACCAACATCTGCCCCTGATGTGCCAGATATAGTGCAATGAATCTATATCTGGTGGTAAATGGGAGTTCATTAATAAGGCAAGGTACCTGGAGAACAGGAATTGCTCATACTTGTGTTATCAAGAGCACTGAACGACCAGGTTAGCTGTATGAAGCCATGGAGAAAGCGAGGATTTCCCAAGGCTTGCGCCTTTCATAGATCCCTCTCTAATCTTGTACACCTAGAACTCTGGAATGTCAGAGCTGGAGGGCACCTTAGAACCTATCTAATGTCCCATTTGACAGAAAAAAAAAAGTAATCTACCAAGAGGAACAGGCTATGAATATGCACGAATCTGTGCACACACAGGGTACATTTTAAGAGCTACTTTCTCAGAAATATTTTGGAAAACACAAACAAAAACAACCCTCTCAAACCATCCAAGTGAAGTTGGAAATTCATCCTAAGCTGTCGATTCCCAACATGGCTAAAGATGGGAGAATAAGTGTGTGTGTTTGGGGAGGGGGTGGTGCTGGGCTGGTGCCAAGCCAGTGACCCAGCCGGGGGCCCAGCCCTCACGTGCACAGGGTCCCTGGGGGCCCAGGTGCTGAAGGAGCCTGCAGGGCCCGCCTGCAGAGCTGAAATGCTGACAGCCTTCTGGCTGTGCTGGTCACCACAGTAACTTTCCGAAACCTCCCACGGAGGGAGTGGGGGAAGGGAAACCAAAGATCCCAAATATAATTTAATTTCCAGGGTAAACATTTTCATGCAGAAATGGCCAAGGCTTTCCTCGAGGAGAAGCTGCCTTGTTTGGCATTACCACACTGCCCTCTTGAGCATCCCAAGGAAACCCTCCACGGAGCAGCTCCAGCTGCAGCCTGGGCTGGAAGAAACTGTCTACAAAGTGGAGAAGGGAGCACAGACAGACCTAGAAGTACAAGTGAGAGGGGAGAGGCTGAAGTGCCTTCTTTTCTCAAGTGGGCATATAACCCAAACATTAGTTATTAGGGACATACAGTTCAACTTGAAAGGCCTGTGAGCACACTAAGAAGTCAAGATAAAGGATATCTACTTGCTGGCAGATCTGAGGGCTGAAAAGGTATCCTGCCCAAAGTATCTCCCCTGGGGTCCTGCTCTAAGACCCCAGCCCAGCAACAGGGGGTGGAGTTCCTCAGCATGTAAGCATTTTCTGCATGTCAGAAACCATGCTAAGTCTACAATATATATTATCTTATTTAATCTTTATAACAACCATGTGAGGTAGGGGCTATTATTTTCTGGAATGAATGGAGGACAAGACAGAGACTCTGGCAACTTAAGCAACTTTTCCTTAGCTACATGATCAGTAAATGGCTGAGCAGGGATTTGCACTTTGGTCTATGGGACGATGCTAGGATGTCAGGAAGAACCTGGATAATAGTTCTGCTTCCATCAGCTCGGTGACTTTGGGATTTTACCTTCCCCTCTCCAGAACTTCCATTTATCTTCTGCCAGACAAGTGCATTAGACCTCTATGGTTAAAACTCGAAGCTTCTGTGAATCTATGGCTTTGGTAGCTTAACAAGAATTAGTTTAATAAAGACTAGCGAGTCAAAAATACCAGATGGAAGCACACAGTAGGAAGGTTCTGATGGACAGCAGTGGAGCAATGGAAGTCAGCTTTGCACAGAACACAGCGATGGGGACCCAGAGTCTGGAAAACAGAAGGGAAGTCTTTGAACCAGGTCCAAGCACGTGTCCTGTAATTACACAGATTCCACCTGCTTTCTTATTTAAATGGCCACCAAGCAGGCTTGCACACAGAGTTGCTCATCTTAGATTGGAGGCAAACTATCCTACCATGCTATGATTTGATTGATTCCATTTATAGAAGAACAAGGTCCATGCTGGTTGGCGCTTATATGAAGACAGTGGGGTTGCAATATTTAAAACCTGTGAAAGTAGGCTCGGCGCCTGTGGCTCAGCGGGCTAAGGCGCCAGCCACGTACACCTGAGCTGGCGGGTTCGAATCCAGCCCGGGCCGCCAAACAACAATGACGGCTGCAACCAAAAAATGGCCGGGCGTTGTGGCGGGCGCCTGTAGTCCCAGCTACTTGGAAGGCGGAGACAAGAGACTCGCTTGAGCCCGGGAATTGGAGGTTGCTGTGAGCTGTGATGCCACAGCGCTCTATCCAGGGTGACAGCTTGAGGCTCTGTCTCAAAAAAATTAAAAAAAATTGGCAGTCTAGAACCTGGTTCTTAATTGAGTGAAATTAGAAAGGAAAACTGTAAAGTTTTGCAATTAAGTCCAAAATGTACTTTTTATAGTTTTAAAATGTTAAGATGTAGCTTAACAGCAAGACATAAGCGTAAAAAAATCCTAACATAATCTTTAGTGTCATTAATTAGTGTAGGTCAACTTTGTTGAAGGGATTTAACTGGATGGAGACTTGTCTTAAGACTTCAGAGGATTAGGATCTATATTTTCTTTATATTTCACAAATGTTTTATTCTATGGAGAGAGAATAAAATAATATTTATTATATAATAAAATGTAATTTACATAATACAATGACATATACACAGGGTGTGTGTGTGTATGTGTGTGCGTGTAGCCTCATATATAGGGCAATGTACTAAGAGCTTTGCAAATTACTGTGACAGAATTTATCTGGTTCTTTCTTAAGGCAATTAATGGCCTAATGATTTTGTGTTTGTTGTGTACTTACGTGCCTGATACTATTATAAGCACACTTTATGAGTTGACCCATTTAATCCACACAAGCTTTTGAGGTAGGTAATCCTATCTGCAAGGCTGTAGAAGAGGAAACGGGCACAGACAGGGTAAGTAACTCACCCCACATCACTCAGTCCAGGCTTGGTGGAGCCAGGGGTTCTGCCATGCTTGCTGGCTGCAGAGACAACAGTCTTCACCAGTGGAAATTAAAGAAGTGTCATTCAATGAGACTGTGTAGAACCTGGGGGTGGTTGTTCTTACAAAATAATAGCAAGGTACCTTTGTTCTGTTTCTCCATCAAAGGAGTTAGTTCTCTGATGATAAACTACTTCTAAATTTGCAAAATGCCTTTTTTTCCTCCCCTCTACTATATCACCTGGAAGTCATAATTTCTTCTCTTGCCAAGTTTCTCAGACCCTCTTTCTAAGAAGGAAGAACATGATAGTGACGCTCACAGTGTGGTTATAATGTGATGGATGAGCATATATAGTTTTGAATAAGCAGTAGGCTCATGTTTTCTTGTGACCATAATTACATTGTTCATCAATAAATTTTGGCTCTGGCATCCCTGAAGCCTATTCTCCATTGTCATCAGAGGATATTCTCTTTCCATCCAAGAGAGTAAAAAAAGGACAGTCATGTTCACCTTTGCAGTAGAGACTGCCAACTTATCTCTGCAAAAATTCCGTTTCTCAGCTTTGGGTACCAGTTGCACTAGGCACTGAGGAGACTCATAAAAGAGCACTCACGTTTGAAAGTCTTCCCTGCCCAGGGAAACATGTTGTTTTCAAGCCTAGTCTGTGCTGGGGAAGGCAAGGGAGAGAGTCCTCTGAGGGATGTGCCATCAGAGGAAAACTAAAGTTACCTGCCATTCGCCAAGAGATGTGAAAGGAGCTGCTTGCCTGGAAATAGAACCTGACGTCATCTCTGGAGGAAATCACTGCCTTTGAAATAGCAGTGCATGTCCTATAGCAGTGCAGCAGCTAAGAAAAAGAACTCTGGGACTGACATTTTCTTGAATGTTTGGATTTACAAAGACTACACCCCTACTCAGGGAGGCAGCTGAGCCGGGATTAAAACCCAACTACTCTTAGAGGAGGCTCTAAGCCTCCTGCTCACTCATGCTGGTTGGTGTCATTTTCCGCCACCAATATGCTCTACAGATAGATCACGTGAGCTCCTCGGGGGCAGGAAACATGCTTCAAATAATTTCATGTCTACTGAATACTTACAAGGTATTTTCTAAGGGTCGGGCATGGTGGCAGGCGATGATGATACACTAGATTTACGAGGTCTCTGTTCTTCTGGACCTGCCATTTTAAGAATGAGGACAGGGCAATGCCTGTGGCTCAGGGAGTAGGGCACTGGCTCCATATACTGGAGTGGTGGGTTCAAACCCAGCCCCAGCCCAAAACTGCAAAAAGAAAAGAATGAGGACAGACCAAAAGGAACACATTATAACATGCCCACTTTGTGTCAAAAACAACAGTGTCTTACTAACATTTGCTCCATAAATTCATGTGGGTGAGAACAGAAGAGACTGATGCTCACGTGTGCCTGTAGCAATTTTATTTTGGCCAAAAGAATATACAGTCATTCTTTCAGCTGACATTTGCTGAAAACATATAGCTCCTGGGACAGACACTTTGAAAGATGTTAAAGCTAGAGAAATAGATATTGCCTGAGCTTCTTAGAGTGACTCTCCACGTTACTTTCAGGCAATTTTGATTGTTGTTATTATTAATCAAGTAAAGATAGTTAAGAATTAGTTTCAACTGCAATATACAAAGTTATAAGTGTGCCTGTCACTCAGACAGTGTGCATTGCATCTGTTAGGTGTGGATTTACCCATCCCCTCCCCCTCCCTCCACCTGCTGGATTTCTGATGAGTTATTTCTGTATGAGCACTTAAGTGCTCATTGATCAGTTCCAATTTAGTAGTGAGTATATGTGGTGTTTCTTTTTCTATTGTCATGATGCTGAAGAACTACTCAGTCATAAAAAGAAACAAACAACAAAAAAATGGTGAACTAATGCCTCTTGTATTAACCTGTATAGAACTAGAGACAATTCTTCTAAGTATCCCATATTTTATGTCAATGCAATGGCCAAGGGAGAGAATTCAACAACCTCTATGATGTAGATATTACAGAATCAAAGACTAGTGAACTTGAAGCCATAACAATAAAAGTATCCAAAGTGGAAGCACAGAGAGAAAATAGCCTGGGGGAGTAAAGGAACAGAGAATAAAACTGACAGTCTCAGGTTTATATCTTCTTTGTGATAGAAAGTTCCAAAAGGAGGAGGAAATTGGTACATCCAATTTTTTTTCAAAAAAATTTGAAAAAATTTTCAATCATAACGGTCATAAATATGTGAACAATATAATCCTCATTAGAGTATACAGCAATGTGTGTATACTATTGTATTCACGTGTGTGAAACTAGTTGAATAATAACAAATGTATCTGATCTTTGCCACATTTAGAATCAGAAAGTTGTCATGTGCTGCTTTCCTTTGGGTCAGTCAGGAAGAAGTCATTTGCAAAGAATAAATATTTTGAGAAGAATATGAAGCGTTCACTCGCTGGATTCCCATGAGCAGGGCTGCCACGTACAGTTGTTCATGTTAGTCACTGAATAAGGGTGCCCAGGAGAAGAGGACGTATAGGGGATTACATTTAGCCCTCACGTCGTGTGTAAGTTTGAAAATGGCCACATATTCTTTCCCACTGCTAACAGAGAGATGAGATCTAATTTTCAAGGACTGCATGTGGCTAGTTGTGTGATTAGTTTACCTATAGAGGGTGATTGCCAATAAGCAAGGGTTGAAATCCAAAATTATACCCAAGCCTTCTAAATCCAGGACTTGGCTCCTCACTACGGTGATGTGTTAACTGAGGTATCAATTAAAATAATGCCAAAGTACCACTTTGCGTTACCCTTACCGCAGTGACAAAAAGATCAGGGAATCAATGTTTAGGGTCAATCAGATTTAGTGTGTTTTGTACAGCTGAGGCTCTCCTTCTAGAAAATGTCATTATCATCCGCATGTGTGACATTTAATGATTTCTGCAACCTCCTGTGACATTTCCTCAGTGCAGGAAAAGTGGTGAGTGATTAGTATCTAGAGAACAATAGGACAATTGGACTAGAAATGTCAATCACAAGGAAAGGTCAATTATCAAAGTAATCTAAGAATATTTCCTGCAGCTGGAGGAGAAAAGCATCGTGGAGCTCACACCCACGCATTTATTAGACAAACCATTTACAGCTCATACATATTTACATTAAGTAACATATTAGAGTGAATGACATCTTGGACATTGGTTTTGCACCTACTTAGTTTAACACAGTAAAGTAAAAGACCCATGAACAAGAAAAATATTTTTTTCAATCATAATGGTCATCAATATGTAAACAATATAATCCTCATTAGAGTATACAACAAAAATGGAGCACACTGCATTTTCTTGATGCAAATTTTCATAAGAAAGCTTTCATAAGCATTCCAGTTATTTAAAATGATTAACCTTGGGTTCTATTAGATCCTATACCTTGTGTTTCTGATGATCCCTACTGCTTCAGTAATAACTTTTTCATAAATGTTAAGGCAAAAATTAAACCCTACAGACTTCAGGATGCCTTTATGATTAAACTTTAGATTACTCTATCAGTGATGTCAGAAATTTTCCTCCTTCGTTAAGGGTTATAGCTTCAACTGTGTGTTACAATTTTTAGTTATGGCACCCTGTTTAGATGAAAGCAAGTCTAACAACAGTAACAGATGAACTCATTACATCAGTCAGCCCATTGAAGTGTCTTTGGAGTCCCATGTCCTAGGGAAGTGTAAAGCCTCTTCTCCAGTCACTTAGGGATCCAGGCCTCTCCTGTCATCTTACTACAGCAGACCCTACAATCTCAGGCCAGCAGATGAAGAAAAACTATTAGTAGGATGATATGGGAGGATAACAGGAGCCTCACCTTGGAAGTGCCACAGAGGAAAGTTGTCCACTTTTTGCTAATCAGATCTATGTCAAATCCTCTTCTGCCTGCAATAGAGACTGGAATTTTATCTAGCTACATGCCCAGGAAGGAAGGGGGTCAGATGTGGTGGCCTTGTAACAGTCCCTAATGCACACTCATTACATCTTGATAGGTGTCTTCACTTGTGAATCTAGCTTCCAAAGAGAACAAAAGCACCAAAAAAGTTTTATTTTTTAGCCTCAGTATCACAGTTGGGTGAGCCGTGGGACTTGGGCTCTGCCAGTTAAATATATTTGCATGAGACTTTGATATTGTGGCTACATTAGGAAACAGGTACCACACAGAACATCATGTGGAGAAGGGTGGCAAATGCAGTAGAGTGTATCTTGGAACAATGATGGTATTGGAATCCATGGTGGCTTCTCCAGTGTCAGTCATCAGGACTCCTCCTATTCCATAGCCCCTCTCTTTTCTATGGCTTCTTCTGCCCCATGCCCCACCCACCACATAGTCCCGCCCACCCAAAGCCCTTTCCGCCGCTTTGTGGTCCTCCTATCACAGGACTTCTTCCCCTGTGGCCTCTCCCACTCATGGCCCCTCCCATCTCTGGCCCCCTCTTAACCATCTCTCCCCCCTTCCCAGGGTGGCTCCCATCTCCTGGTATTCCCACTTTCTATTCTTTGCCATGCTTATTCTATGAAGTGTCTGTGGAAGTTCCTGTAGAATCTCAAACAGAATTCTTACTATCCTTGCTTGGAACAATTCTTGAGCTTCATAATATTCCTTATTAATAAGTTCTTTCCCACTTAGATTACCAAAAGTGGATCTTGTTTACTGAAATTAAAGTTGTGGAATGTAATAACCTTTTGTTTTGAGAAGAAGAAAAAAAACAAACACAACACATAATCTTTAAAATCGAGGCTTCAATTTGACTAGCAGCAGAGTTCTATGTAAGCTATACAATGTATATTATCATTATTTTGTAAAAATTACAGGAGTTTATCTCTAAAACCATATCTGACTTTTTTTTTAAGAGACTCTCACTTTCTCTCACTCTGTAGAGTGCTGGGGTGTCCTAGCTCACAGTAAACTCAAACTCTTAGGCACAAGTGATTCTCTTGCCTCAGCCTCCAGAGTAGGTGGGATTATAGGCACCCACCACAATGCCCGGCTACTTTTAGACAGGGGTCTCATTCTTTCTCAGGCTGGTCTCAAACCTGTGAGCTCCAGCAATCCACCTACCTCAGCCTCCCAAGTGCTGGAATTACAGGCGTGAGCCACCGCGATCGGCCTTGACTTCTTTTTAAAAATGAAAAGCATTGACATATATGAGAATAGCTCTAAGGAAAGCACCGTTCATTAATGTAGCCAAGCTTTATTGAATAACTGTGATTTATCAAACCTCTGTAAAAGTCAGAAAACTTCTAGAGCATTTCCTTCTGGTCAGATGGTGTCACTTGAGGCAGGTATGACTTTTAAGTCCACTCTTCTTGTGAGATAGGAATGGGTGTCAACTAGTGGACGCCAGAAACTTTAAAGTTCCCAAACGAGAGACTGGTCTGGGATTCACAGGTGCATCCATTTCCTTCCTAAAGGAACAGCATTCAGATTTGTGCGTTTCATTTCGGGTCATTTTCAAGGATTATGAAATGAGGTTTTGGTGTTTGAATTGGTCTTGTCCTTTGAGATTGAGCAGGGTCTCAATATTCTTAATAGGTAAATCATGGGGAATTTAGTCCTGGCCCCAGGGGGCATTGTGTCTGCAGGTGGTGTGCTAGCTAGAACTTGGGTTTCAGGGTGAAGGATTTCCCTCTAGCCCAGCTGGTCTAAATGATCCCTCCATGCAGACCAACAGAATTATACCTTGTGCTGTGTTTCCCTGTGACAGGGCGACCCTGAGTCTCAGTGCAAAATCCTACAACCACTTCACTCTCCCTCCCCTGGGCACAGATTCTCTGTCCACTCTGCACTGCCGGAGATTGAGGTGGCACAGGCAATGCAAGATTGTCTTTTCTTACCTTTTGTTTTGCTTGTGCTTGGATGTCACTTATGTTGTGGGATTTCCTGATTTACAGGTTGATCCTTGTTGCTTCTTCCTCTCAGTAGGTGGGAACATACAGTAGGCTTTGCAGCAGAACTCGTCCTTGGGGAATATCGCTATAGGATGATCCAGCTTGGCCATTTTTTTACCAAGGCCCCCCTGTCAGTTGCTTTTTAAGGCATTTTCGTGTGCTTTGTGCCTTTCTTAAATTCCTCCGAGGACCTCCCTCTCTCCCATGAGGAGGGTCTTCATATCACTGTCATCTTTCTGAGCATAGGTGAGGCAGCGGGCTGGGGAACTCAGTATACAGCCTGCATTTGGATATACTCAGTAAGGGATGAGCCTTTCGGACTTTATTTTATTGTTTGCGCAGAAGAATCAAAAGTGGGGAGGGAGGGAAGATCTAGTGTTCAGGTGCAGGGAACTGAGGAGAGCACCCAACTCTGAGGGGGTAAATGTGGTTGCTGTTTGGTGATCCTGTCCCTCCTATTAGTATTAACTCATTAAACTCCCATTGTTTAACCACTTATTTTTATTTGTTTAAATATGCTTTTTTAAAAAAACATATTTTTATTTTTATTCTACTGCATCCTCTAAGTTTCCTTTGTTTCTTGGGATTATGCCTTCAAAATGGAATCAATATTTATATTTTTAGGGTTTTCGGAAGGAGTAGGGAGGGAGTGTTCAATCTGACATCTGTGCTAAATGCTGATTCATTAAAGTTTGTAAATTCCATCTCAATGATTTAATGTTATATAAACAATATTGTAATGGGCCACAAAACTCAAGCTTTCAATTTATTTTCAGCCCCATATGATTATTATCAACTCTTTGGTTTTTCCACCATGATGCATTCTCAGCCTTTAGTGCCTTCTAATTGCTGAGAGAATAAAAATTCAGCACTGAGGGTTCAGGATGGCAAAATCAACTTGTTTCCTTCTTTCTGTTTTTTTCCTAATAGGTACAGTTTGTAAATCAAGCTTTTGTGGAAATGGGGGCGGGGGGACAAGAACATACAAACCTATGAACATTGTATTTCTGCCCATACTTGCTAAGATGTGTGATTCCTTGTATCTTCGAATGTCTTGCTCCTCCCCCAAAAATCCATTTTAATCAAGGAATCTATGTAACTGTGCTCCCTGAGGTCCTACGGAGCAGAGGCAAAAGGCCAATATATTTTTATAATGTGCATTTTTCTTCCCCAAACCATATTTCTTAAATGGATTTTATGCCGAGTAATGATAATTAGACCTAATCCCTTGGTCTTAACATGTTAAACACTACAGGATGATTAATAATTGTGCAAAAAATAAGTCATGTCTGCATTGTCTGTATACTATTAATGCAGCAGGGAAGTAAAAGGGTGCTTTTGGTATTGGTTTTTTGCACAGTGAGTAGAAAAGTCATTGTACTTTTAAAATTAAAGCAGGTACTATATCTGTATTGATTCTCCTCACATTTTTTTCTTTTTATTGCTATTTCCATCCTCTTATTTGCTGTCACTTCATAGAAAAGGACACATTCTCTACAGGATAAAACAACTTTCTTTTGCTTTTCAAGATTCACATGAAATGATTAAAGAGATATAAAATAGATACATTTCATTGACAAGATTGGAAGCAATGTTTTAAATTAAATCATAGCTGCATGCATTAATGCAATCGTGGGGTACAATGTGCTGGTTTTATATACAATTTGAAATATGTTCATCAAACTGGTTAACATAGCCTTCACCACATTTTCTTAGTTATTGTGTTAAGACATTTATATTCTACACTTAGTAAATTTAACATGTGTCCTTGTAAAATGCACCATGGATGTGGTTCCGGGAGGAGGGAGGGTAATTGGTGAAAGCAATTTTTTAAAAAGAAAATCTTTCTCATTTTCTTCCTCCCTTCTTCCCTTCCCTTTTCTTTCTTCTCTTCTCTTTTTCTTCGTTTCTTCTCATGCACTTTAGTATTTTTTTTTAAAATACAATTTGAACAAAAAGGGAGAAGAAAAAAATGACCACTGGAGGAAAATGTTCAGGTATCCGTAGTTACTTCCCTCCTGTGTACTATAACTTGGCTCTATTTTAATTTTGTGCCCTGTATTTGAAATTCTTAATCTCATTCTGTTTTCTTCCATCTACTTTATCCTTTCCCTAAAGTTTTCTTCTCCTCTACTGCCTAACGAGTCACCTTTACTGGGAAGTCAAACCTTTCATTTTATGATGATTGCACTCTACCTCCCTAATGAAAAAGGAATTAGGAGGAGGAGCCGCCTTCCACCTACAGGAAGGAGTCAGCAATTCTCACACTGGGGTGTGTAACTGACTCCCCAGTGGATTCTCACGAAGAGAGGGGTCAGCACTACTCCCTCTTCTAGGTTTTAGAAGAAGCAAAAATTATACAGAAAATTAGATGGTATTTTACAGTTTGCAGTGGGGTAAAGGGAAACTAGTTAGACCCCTCAGAAGCAGTAAGTTTTTAATTCCATCATAAACTTTCTGAATCTCAGCTTTGATATTTAACCCCATCAAGCTGAAAAGTTCCTTCTAAAGCTTCCACAGGATAAATGAATCGTTGGGGCTTTAGACATATGTGTGGTGACTTCAGATCGTGATGGCATCTGTCTGCCGCAAACTTTGAATAAAGTTTCTAGGGCCTCTTTTGTTGGAAATCTATTTCCGTAAATGAGTCCTTTATTGACCAGAATTGATTTTTTCATTTAAGAGTGTATTCTGAGAAGACATTAGACCTTTGTGCCACCCTTTCTAATGCATTTCTGCTGGATCCAGGTGAGTCTGGGGAACATCAGAAATGTCCTTGGACAAGAAAACTCTAGAACTGGTGATTGGGTTAACCCTTGTTAGTGTAGTGTTTTTATCCTTGCAGTCTAGGCTTCTAAAATCTGCCCTAAAAATAAAGTTGAGCTCATAGGTAAGTTTTCCTGCTAATCCCCTTCTCTGCATATTATTTCTAACTTTCTAGGCAGCCTCCACTGAATCCATACATGCTGCTCAAGATTTTTGTACCTTTGAGTCACTGTGTCAGATGAAGAATCAAGAAATCTGGGGCAAACAATTAGTGACTTGTATGTGGAATTCCTGTCAACAAATAAAGCAAAGCAGATGTCAGATTAAAGCTATGGAAACTCCTACATCTAAGTTGGTAATAATACGTGATCTATCACACACCGAATATTTACATACTCTTCAAGCAGCAAAACTTTATTTCAAAAAGGAGTTTTGGGGGAATATCCTTCAAAAATGTTTTCTGCTTTCTTACCCTTTAAACAGAATATGATGGATTTATGATAATGTATCTGTGTGTGTGTATGTGTGTGTGTGAGAGAGAGTGACTCAGAGTATATATTTGTGAGCGTGTGGTGGGAGTGTGGGAGTGTATGAGCCTGAGAAGCAACATTATGAACATTGGCTGTTTCCTTGGGCACCAGCATTACATGCAGTGATGGTGTCTGGTGCTACCTGTCTAGTTTTGATTGTTTCTTTATTAAATGGTCTCAGAGGAGCAAGCTTGTTAGGTTCTTCTTTTTGTTTTTCACAGTTTTCCCAAGCAATCTTTTGCCTGCATGTTGTCATTTTTCATTGCTCTCAGCACATTTTCTTGTAACAATTTTAGTGTGTAAATTTGCCTGCTGTCAGCAACTTTTGAGTAGGAAAAAAAACATTATTTGCTATACCTTAAGTTTCATGAGGGAATGACCTCATTTATCTTGGGTCACCTTGCACTTTGCACATGGACAGGCTAACCTGAGAGGTCACAAAATCGTCATTGAGGAAATAACCAATTCTACTGCAATTATGCCTAAATTAAGAATGAACAGTTCTGAGGATGCAAATGACTTAATGCTGCCTACAGATCATGGACTTACACATAGTCTCAGCGAATCTATATTGGCTTCAAAAGGTTCTTTCAAATTTCTTGGTTGTTGATTATTATATTAGAAAGCATTTTTTGTATGTGTGTGTGTCATGAATTGCCTTATTTTTTTTTTAAGAAATGAATTGCCTTGTTATTATTATTTTTCCCAGATCTCCTTTCTGCTCTCCATCTGTCTGGTTCTAAAGAACACTTTAATGATTAACCTTTAGGAAATCCCCATTCAGGCATTTCATTTGAATTCTGCTGTGTAGACAGTTTGGGGGGGGACCTTCAAGAAATATGACCACTCATTACCTTCTACACATTTTTTTCCTGCTACACTTGACTTTAATTACCTTACTCACCTTTAAATTCTTTGAGTGCTCTCCTGTCGCAGCTGTTTACACCCATTTAAATCTCTTCATGTCAACAAAGCCACTTATTTCATCCTGGCAATTTACTGGCCCAGATGTTCCTTCCTGCTTGTAAGATTTCTGGTTTCATGAGTTAATTCAAGGTCTACCATTTTTTTCTGTCTACCTTGTACATCATTCTTTCTACAAAAAAAAAAAAAATCACATTATTGGAGAGTGGTAAACAAAGTTGAAAGTTGTTTTTACCAACCCCTTTCATTTCACAGCAGATTTTCCTTTCACATTACTCATATTACTAGGGTGAATAACCTAAGGGAACGTACACCCTGCAGACAGTGATGCAACATGCTGGTAATTCCCATTGCTAAAAGGAAGATTGTCTTTCAAATGTTTTTGTGTAATCCAATGTGATTATTTCTTTTGTTCAATTTCATTTTTCACTGTCAGAAAAAAGCCTTTTCAGGTGTTCTTTGTCACATTGCAGCAAAACCTGATATGGTCTATTATTTGTCCCTTTTAAAATATGTAGTAGTTCATGTTTTATGTCATCTGATATGTATTTTTATTATCAGCTTTCTAACAAATTTGCTATTGATAACAATTTCTCAAAAGGATGTCACCATTTATCTGATCTTGCGAGAAATTCACATCAAATCATTTATAAGGTTACCCTTGTATGACATCATCTCACTTCATAAATTGGAGTGTTCTTAACTGTTTCTTGTTAATGTAAATACATTTTCATCAGGTTTTGGATTATATGTTCACTTTCTGTCTGTTTTATTTTCTTAATTCTTCGAGAATAAAGGTGACAGATGAAGGAAACAGAAAGAGGTTCTTTAAAATGTCTTTTCATCTTATTCCTTGTAGGCTGACATTTCTAAGACCCAAGGAAGGCATATTGTAAGAGGAAGAAAATTATTCAGTATCTTCTCACAAATTTGATGGGAAAATTGGCGGGAAGAGACATGCATGTCATGGGGGGGGGGGAACGCGGGTGCTGCAGGACAGGAAAAGACAAGCTTGAAATGCTCTTCACCTCCAGAGACTATCATTTAGCTCTGAGAGAGGCCAGAAAAGGGAATGATGGGCTTACTCATGTCAGGAGAGATCTGATGTCACCTGGCGCTACTTGCATTTTTATTGGGGCCTTATTCTCTTTTTAACTGGCTTCCCCTGCTACATTTCTGTTCTGAGTTTGAGCTCCTGATGCTGTGTGCACACACGCGGTCTCTATAGTGGATGTTACAAATGTTGAAAAGAAAACTCTGTGCGAAGATCATTAGATTATCCTGACATGGACACTTTCTAGACCTGTAAACGCTCTCAGGTTACGGGGCCTCACTTTTCCCACAGAGAAAGTGGCTTATGATCCCACCCTTGCATGTTTCAGGAATGCAGGGATAATGGGAAGGACTGAGTTATTGGACGTGACGAAACACACGGACATCATTTACATGGACGGTTGCATTGTTACAGGGCTGACCCCATCCTCTTAACTGTAAATTATGGCATCACGCTTTCTCTAATGAGCTCCAGAAAACCTACAGGGTCTCAGAAACCATTTTAGAGTTCTAGGAGATCAAAGCATTTTACATAATAATACTAAGACTTTAGTGCCTTTTTCATCCAAAAATCTCTTATGGATGAGGGCATAGTGGAGCTTTCCCTGGGCTACATTATGTGTGAAGATTTCACCTCCTTGAAGACTAATGCAATGTCAGTGTATGTAATCTTGTGTTCCCACAATGCTGCATGGCAGACAATTTAGAGCAAAAACATGTACATTTTCAGAAAGCAATTAATTTTATTTATAGCATTTCTATTGCCCTTTACTATTTACCTCAAGCTCTATCTGCTAAATCTTGGTAACCTCATTATCATTCACTTAAATATTATTTTGAAATCAAAACATTTTCCTTGAACTTGTGAGGAAACAAAATAAGTGCACTATTGTCTGGGTGTGAAATGATAATTCTTTCAGAAACTTTTATATTATCAATATTTTACAAGGCTACAATTTTACCATTGAATGAAATTTTACTCTAAAATGTTAGAACATTATTTATAATATGGTTTTCTTATATTTAAAGATCCACAGTTGAATTTCAAAAGACAGATTCAAAGACTAGCTTTCTGAGCCTAAAGTTTTATTATCTATATAAAGATGCTGAAAAACTTAAAAATGACTGATGATATAGTTATTTAGCTCATGAAAAGGAAAACATGTCTAAAAATATCTAGGTAGATATTTAAATGAAAAACAAAATATGAAATATTTATTCCTTAGTTTAATTAATGTTAACTTCTTATATCTTATTCAACATAATATTACAAATAATAATATGCTGCCAGGTAGATTTCAGTATCATTTTATGATCAATCTTTCAGAGTTTAAAGAAATAGAATATTTTGATGAACATATTATGTGTTCGTTAAAGGCCAACGAACCTTTTTTCTTTCTTTTTTTTCTTTCAAATTAGAAGGGAGAAAAAAACATAGATGCTTTCTAAAGATAAATTTTCTTATTGTATTTGCTTAAGAGGTTTCCACAACAGGGAAGAATTTGTTAAAGCTAACAATATGATTAAATGATATTATGTACATGTTTGAGAGAATAATCTTTGTATGGAATACTTTGAAAGAGAAATTCTTGAGTTTTAGGGGCATAGATCCCATGTATACTTAAAAGTACGGAGGTAAATTTTAAATATATATATATATCCATATATATGTACACATACATATATATCAACATACATACAGAGGTTTCTGAAGTGCATATTTTAAGAAAGAAAAAAACTGTATTAAAATTGTAATACTGAATATATACTGATAATGTTTGTTATCTTGTATATTGTATCTTGCATCTCTTGCAAGTGCAGAAATCAAAATTGACTTGAATATTCTAATTTTAGCAGGTCCTGGCCAGGTTTGAACCCGCCATCCCCAGTGCATGGGGCTGGTACTCGAACCATTGAGCTACAGACGCCCAGCCCGTGAGTATTATAATTTTAATAGTCTTTCCCTTTCTTAAAGGACACCCTATGTATATTATATATGTGTGTGTGTGTATATATATATATATATATATATATACACATACATACGTGTATATATATATATACATACATACACACACACACATATATATATATAAAGTTTTAATTTTGAAATACATGCTACTTTAAATGGGATTCTTAGTTATCATACAAATAAATGTATTTGTTCTAATTTAAACAAACAATGATTTTTGGATGGACACTAGGACTTCATAGGATTAGCAGGTGGCTGGATACACTGCCCCAGACACTGCTAGTCCAAGGCCATACCGGAAGGCAGAGCGCAGAAGCCTCAAGAGGTAGCCTCTTGTCAGGAACCATCTGCAATAAAGAAAAGCACCTTGATAGAATGGGACTGAAACATTCTCAAGTTATTATGTCTGACGGCTCTCATTAGAGATTTTTGCCCCCTTTTCAAAAACCGGAGAGCAGGAGCTGTGTTATATTTCCAAAGAAAATAAATAGAGGTGCTCTTAGAAAAAAGAAACAGGTACTAAAGAAGCACAACAAGCAAACAACAAAAGAAGTATCCACTATGTTTGGTATCGCCTTATTTTATAGTAGCCCAATACACATAGTTCTCTTGCCCAGCAATATATTATGAACCAAATTGCTTTGGTCTTCCTCTGTTAGTTCATCAATATTATTGGCATCACCCATCATTATGTGAACATATTTCTACATCTACACCTCAGTGGAAGCTCAAAACGTAACAGCAATTATTTTGTCTATACTATTGACTAAAATTGATTTTAGGACCTAAAGGTTCCTATTGCATTAATTTTTTTTTAAATAACTTATATAATTTTATTTTAGGAATTTATAAGATAGATAATGACATAAAAATTTTTAAAATGGTGGCAGCCTGCCAGAATAATGCTTGTTCTTTCCAGTGGAAAATACAGAAAGGCTCTCTAAGAATTTTGGCTATAGCATATAGTAATGTTTAAAATCTTAATCTAAAAATAACCAAATTATTAAATTCAGTTAAATTTTTAACAAGAACTTATAGCGAACCTGTTAATGCAACTTAAAATACAGCCCAAGTTGTTATTTATATTATTTTAGTAAGATTTTAGGACCCAAAGGTTCCTATTGCATTAATTTTTTAATAGAGATATATTTCAACATGCTAAATGCCCAATATGCCAAGTTAAACTTTCATGTTTTATTCTTTCAGCATCGTCATGTTCAGTATGAATATTCTGTGCTACTAACATGGCCTTAAAAAAAGGAAGAATGGTTAAAAAAAGGAAGAATGGTAGGAATAAAAATTGTCAACAAATTTAAGTAACATTTTATACTTTCTCTCTCTACACACCATTCCCTGAATGTCTGAGTTAAAAAAATGGGTGTGATATTATTCAACAGGTTTGATTTTGTCATAAAGAACAAAGGCTGCTACATTTTCGTGGTTTTCTTTTTTTTTCTTATCCTTAGGATCTGTTTAATTCTGCATTAGCATTCCTATCCAGGCAATAAACTGATTCATTTTGCAAAGTAAAATAAAATAAAATAAAACAAAATGTCCACAGTTTCCTCCTGCCTAATTAAACTACCCAGTCATCTTAAAGATTTGATGAAATTCAGTGCTACCTCATCCATATTGCTCCTTTTGCGTGGTTTGATAAAATGGGCTCCAATGCTTGATTTGTCGTTCCCAGACATTTTGCTGAATATAGGTCTCACTCACTCTGCATGTCAATTTATGTTTCTAATGTGCGAAGTGAGATTTTTGAGGTTTAACATAGGAATAACACTTAAGATCTGGTCACAGCAAAATCATCTATGATGCTTTGAGATTTCTCTGCCTGTGTGCAACTGTGAATACACATGTAAACACATGTGTACACAAATGTATTATATATAATGTATCTGTGTGTCATAAATCTATCTCTTGGCTTTTTTGTTCATCTATATTCTATTTCTACCCATAGTTCATATTCATTATTACCTGGAACCTAGACAATTATATTGATCTCTTTGTTTCCCCTCTAACAATGATATCTAAACATATTGTACCTTATGTTTGCCTCACACATTATTATAATTGGGTAATATAATTAAATATCATTTAACACAATGACAAATGAGTATAGGAAGAATAAAATAGATCCATCAAGGGACACACCAAGAAAATGAAAATTTTCACAATACAAGAAAATAATGGTAAGTCTAATAAGGTCTAGTGTCTAGAATATATGTATAAGCAACTCTTACATATTAACATTAAAACTGCAAATAACCCAATGATTTGAATAAATGCCTTTTCCAAGAAAACATACAAATGGCCAATAAACACATGAAGTTTGACATTACCAATCATTAGGGAAATGTGAGTCAACACGAGTCAATGACAAATACCTCTTCACAGCCACTACGATGGCTTCACAAAACAAAAAGAAAAGAAAAGGAGAATATAATGAAATGAGTGTTATCTAGAACTTGTAGAAATTGGAGGCTCATACTTTGCTTCTGGTATTTAAAATGGTGCACTAACTGTGGAAAACAGTTTGGAAGTTCTTCAAATGTCAAGCATTGAATTACACACAACTTAGCAATTCTGTTCCTAATATATACCCAAGAGAAGTGGAAACATATGTAAATGTTTGCATATTAATATTTATGGAAGAAATTATTCAGAATATTCAAAGAGTGTAAATAAGCCAAATGTCTCTCAACTGATGAACCAATTAGCATTCTGTATATCCATACAATGAAATATTATTGATCCATAAAAAAGAAATGAAGTACATGCTACAACATGAATGAACCTTGAAAATATTATGCTAAGTGAAAACCATATCTATTAGTTTTGCATTGTAATGGATTACTAAAAATACAGTGGTATAAAATAACACACATTTATTCTTTTATAGTTCTGGAAATCAGAAGTCTGTAAGTAGTCTTATGGTGTTAAAGATCAAACATTTATCAGGATGAGTTGTTTCTCAAGGCTGCAGAGAGAGATTCTGTTACTTGCCTCTTCCAGGTCCTAGAGATGACCAGCAACCCTTGGCTTGCAGCCACCTTCCTTCAATCCCTGGTTCCCTCATTCCATCTTAGATCTCTGACTTCAGTCCTCTTGCCTTTATCTTATTAGGTCCCTTGCAATTGCAATGACTCACTTGAGTAATCTAGAATAATCTCCTGATCTCAAAATGCTTAACTTAATCACAACTATAAAATCTCTTCCAGCTCTATAAAGTAACACATGCATTTACAAATTCCAGATGATCAGGCTGTGGGCATCTTTCCAGGCCATGATTCTGACTAGTACATCACAGACGATATAATTCTATTTGTATGAACAGTCCAGAACAGGTAAATCCTCACACAGAAAGCAGCTTAGTGCCTGTCAGGGCCTGAGTTGGGAGAGGGGTAATGGAGAGGGCTACTACAGTACTGCTACTGTTTCCTCCTGGAGTGAGGAACAAGTTCTAAAGATGATTGTGGTAATGGCTGTACAACTCTGTGGGTATATTTACAAGCACTGAATGGTGAGTTGTACAGTATGTGAATCAGATTTCAATAAAGCTGTTTAAATACGTGTGTATATATGTGTATATGCAAACATTATGTTCTGATTATGATCTGAACATTTGCTTTTCAATTCTACAATAGTCTAAATTGCTCCTTTAGCTTAATGTTGGGAAATAATATAAAAGTTTGGATGTATTTTAACTAGATAAGTACAAGTATGTTCTTGATTCAACTTAGACTTTTTAAACCATAATATGGACCATAAACTGCTATTTTTGTTTTATTCCATAAGCCCAAATTACAAGTAGGCATTAAAACCTGTATTTGGGGAAAGGATGGTGCCAGCACCTTTGATTTTAAAAAGTTCTCATATTCAGAAATTCCTAGCAAGTTTGCAGCAATGAAAATAAGCTTTAATGGTAGCATTAATATTTGCATAATTGTACAATATTATTTTATTAATCACAATAACCACCATTAGTTGAACTGTATATAAGTTCAACCCAGAATTTAGTGCTAACTACTTTACGTATACTATATAACTGACCCACCCAACTAACCT
Source organism: Perodicticus potto (assembly GCA_963574655.1). Taxonomy (NCBI): domain Eukaryota; kingdom Metazoa; phylum Chordata; class Mammalia; order Primates; family Lorisidae; genus Perodicticus; species Perodicticus potto. Next base: position 5,622 of record CAUYRH010037852.1, on the reverse strand, counting down.
ATGAAGTACATACTACTGTTAGTCCCATATTACAGATAAGAAAAATGAGACTTGTTGAATTTAAATTGCACAAGACCACATGGGGCAGCATCAGACATGAACTTCAATTTCTGAGAAAGTATCCTCACATTCTTTTTGAGGTTCAGATGCCTGGATGGACATTTCACACACTCTCTATACCCAGAGAGCCTGAAAGAAAGGCTTTTGGCTTTGTCTCTGAATGAAGCTTTCTCACCATGATGAACACACCTGGGAAATTGAAAACTGAATTCCCATTGCCCAGTTGCAAAATGTGCACTGCACTGTAAATCCCCATTCCCACAAATTTAGCCACTGTGTTGAGACTGGAACACGTATGGGTTGAATTAATCCCCAGTCTTTTTGGAAACATCTGGCAGGTACCTGCCCGTGAACACAGCTCACAATAACCATCAGCCCACGGCAGAGATGATGAACCCTGCTCCATATTTAGTTCATTGAACTCTGCAATATCCATTACTCAAGCATCTATTTTCATTGATGTTAAAAGTGTCAACTTGCACAATGTAAATATTAAATAAGTCATAGCTTCTTTTATCCTGTGTTGGAATGAATATACCTTTAACCTCTGTAGACCTATGATAGTCCCTGCTGTTTAAGTTCTGATGGAAAACTATGTGTATAAATTATGATAGACATAGGTGAAAGGAACAGGTCCCCATAGAGTGTGGGTACATCTGGACATATCGCATGCTTGTTCAGCCCTATATAATCCCTACATAGTTATATACAAATACACAAATTCAGGAGAACTCACAGAACCTGGAGCTGTTGGCTGCCTCATCTTCTCTTGAAGAAAAGCTTCCTTATTCATCCTGAGGCAGGGCTGACCTCATGTGAGAAAGAAAAATCTCCTTCCTCTTTTATTAGAAAGCTCAGTAGGAAAGTGCCACACACTTATGTCCATACAGGAGAGCCAAGAGCACAGGATTTTCTTTAGTGAACCAAAAGAGTGTTAAAGGGGTCATGTCTGCAATGCTCTGGTCTTGTGCTAAGGGTATCACACGTCATAGGAACAGGTAATGGCTCAGCTACACTGATCTTGTGGTTCCCAAATTTAGAAACATCTGCCAAGCACCTGCCCATGAGCACAGCTGACAATAACCATCAGCCCATGGCAGAGATGATGAACTCTGCTCCATATTTAGTTCATTGAACTCTGTCATATCCATTACTTAAGTATCAGTATACCCTGTGTGCTCCACTTTAATTAGAGAGAGACTACTGTCAATGAGGGTAATGCCAGCTCTTTCAAAATAAATGAAATATTGAGCCAAACAGCCTTCAAGCATAAGAATTTATCCTGGTTAAAAGAGAACTCATTAAAATCATTGACTACTGAGTGGTGGTATCACTTTTATGATTTTAGGGAGGATATTATTTTTAGGGTCTAAAGAATTAATTGAGCAGAATATCCAAGAGCATCTAGTCATGATAAGTATTATAACAGTTTAGTGTTACTTGGTTCAGGATCACATTAAAGCATTTCTGTCTATGAGTTTGTAACTCTCAATTGCTAAATAACTGTGTTTCTCTAAATATCATATTTTAACAGTCAATTCTGTATTGCAAAAATAGATATTGACTTTTCTATCAAATGTTACTCAAGGAAAGTGATTTTATATTCCCTAAGTCTTAAATAAATGGTTTATTTTAAGAATAAGAAGGCCAAATACTTTTAAGATATTCTTATATACCATTAAGGAAGTTCAGCCCTCCTTAGTGAAGGTTATGTGTAATGTAACTCAGAGTTTAAAATATACTAAATGTTACTGGCTGCCTGGCAGATGGCTTGAGCAATCCTTGAGATTAGAAAGAACAACCTGAAATCAATACAACCCATTTATGCCAAAGTCACACTGGAAATCTGAAGTATTAAAATAAATGCCTCCAGTTTCTACTTTACCTACATGGATACATAATAAAAATTTAAATTTTAGATCAGAAAATTATTATTTTAAGGCATATAACACCAAGAGTCATAAAACTCAAACTAAAATTTTGTGATTTTTTTTTTCAAATTAAGCAATAGTAATTCTTTCTGTAGCTTTCTGTGGCTCTGATTTACATTTCAGTTTTCTCAGTAGAGAAGTAGACTTGGGTTTCTTTTCTTTTTCTTTTCTTTTTTTGCAGTTTTTGGCCAGGGCTGAGTTTGAACCCACCACCTCCAGTATACGGGGCCGGTGCCCTGCTCCTTTGAGCCACAGGCACCGCCCTAGACTTGGATTTCCTTTTTCCCTGCATTGAGTATTGAAAGTGTTCATTAAAAGTGTTCTTAGCAATTTTCTGGCACTAACTTAGAGTTAACTGAAATTAGCATTGTCGCAACCTTTAATTATAGGGAATTAAACTTTTTTGGCATTTAAACAAAACTCATCACTTGACAAAATCAAATACCTGTCACATTTTTAACCAACATTATTTGTGAAGTATGGATTGGATCATTGGCAAAAATACAGCCCCAAAATAGCAACTGGGACTCTTTCCAAAGTTGGAATGAATTTATGACACTTTTAGTATTGACCAATTATTTGTAAAATCTATTAAACTTGTCAGTATTGCTGGTAGGAAAAAGTTAATTAGAACAACTAATGTAAAATGCAATAAAGTAGATTCAATCTCCTTATAAAATATTAATATACACTAAATCTGGTAAATATAAGTCTATATTTGCAATCTTACATTTGTGGATACTCCTTATTTGAGCTGCAGATGGTTTAAGCTCTTGTAACCAGAATCACCCAAAGACATGATGAAAAGAGCTTCTGAGAATGATAAACATCAAATTCAAGATAATGATTACTTCATAGCAGAATGTCACACTTAGGGAAGATAGCTCAATGGGCTAATTCTACTCGATATATTGCTGTAGCTAGTTTTGCTTACCTGGATGTTTTTATTTATTCTTATTCCTGAAATAAGATTCTATAATAGGCTCTTTCTGGCTTAGACAAACAATGGGAAGTAAGGAAATCCATTTCTCAAGTTGAGGTGACAGGCGGCCACTTGTAGAGAGTGTTAATGAAAACTATGAGTTTAAGGAAGGTTGGTGGGGAGAACCCAAGTGTTTAGACATTTCTTTAGAAAGTTATTTGTGAGCTTTAATACCAATCTCACCCTACCTTGGGGTACCCTGGGGTGCTCTCTCCTTATAATTAGCCAAGTGAAGGATGCAGTTTTTCTCATTTTGCCATCAGCCAAAAGAAAACTTGATGTGGCTTGAAATGGGAAAAGTTCCCATTTGGTGGTATTATCAGAAAACATTAGTAAGGGAGTGGAGGGGTGAGAAGGGAAAGAAAAGAATAGTGTAAAAGGGGTGATACCAAGCTAGCCTCCACTGTGGGGCAACCAGAACTTAGTCTCAATGGGAAACTCTTCCACGAGTGTAAAATATTCACCTTGGAGTTATCTTTCCTTAAGACAAGCAGAGAGAACTAAGATATTTGTTCACTGATTCTTATCAGGTGCTCTTTGAGAACAGCTTTTGGGGACAGAGAAGTTAATTCCCTATCATATGAAAAGGCAAAAATCAGTTTTTCAGACAGAGTCTTACTTTATCACCCTCTGTAGAGTGCTGTAGCGTCACAGCTCACAGCAACCTCCAACTCCTGGGCTTAGGCGATTCTCTTGCCTCAGCCTCCTGAATAGCTGGGACCACAGGTGCACAGTTTGAATTTTTTTCTGGTATATGTGGAAATGGCAACTTGCCACAGGATGTGGACAGAAGATGGACAGCATCTGCTACAAGCTTGAGGGAAACCCCTAGGAATGGCTGATGGATGTTCTTTGGAGTTTGTGGGATTGTAGGAGTGCACGGACTTATAGATCCACTTCTGGAAGTGCATAATGGAGAGAAACAGTAACCCACCAAACGAGGGCCCCTAGTCACCATTTAAGGAAATAAATGCCTTTCTGCAGAAATACTTGAATGATCGTGGGTGTGCTTCCTGAAGCCAACTGTTGACCCAGTGATCAGGATGTTGGTCTGCATGCCCTGTAATAGGGTTAAGACGTTTTCAGGACAGCTGAGGGAAGATCCTACCTCTCCTGAGCAGGATCCAGTCAGAGGAAGATGGAGGAGGAGGGTTCTCCCCCAGGATGTCAGTGAATTTCTTCAGACCGAAAGTGCTTTAAATGAACTTCAGCTGAAGGAATTCAAAGGGAGATTACCTCTGGGCCAGTGAGTTAAGACTTATCTTTTTGGGGGTGGAGCCAAGATGGTGGTCTGTAGCCAGCTTTCCACAGAGGCTCCTGTCCAGAAAGAGAGTTAAAGGACAGAAATTTAGCAAGAAAGCCAATGGTTCACATCTGAACCAAAACAGAAGGTCGAAGGACCCACATCAACCCTGCTGAGGTGACCTGTGACCCCAAGGATACAAACAAAAGGTACAGAATCCATCGCCAAGCAGATGGGAGTCCCCTCCCTCATGAGAATGGCTCACAGTATACTCCATACCTCCATACAAACAAGCGAACAGAGTTCAAATGTCCTCCCATTTTACCCCACGGGAGAGACCTTCTAAAAACTGGACCTTCCTCCCCTACTAGGATGCCATGGCACTCTCCCACCAGGCATAAAACTGTATACAACTGTATATACTCTTTACCTGCAATTTTGAACTCCTGGAATTCCCCTCCATTCTCATCCCAAGGCCTGGAAGCCTGTCCCCCATGGAGTCCAGATTCTTGGGCCTTTTCTTGAGGGGTGTAGATGGGGCATAGACTGTTGCTGATCTGTGCTGACTTTCCAGCTCAGGAGTAAGGAGAAGATAATCAGCTGAGGGAGAGGCAGTATGCTGAGGCACTGGCAGCAGTGGGAACAGTGACAATGGGGCTTACACCCCTGGGGATATTTTGAAGAAACACTTCCAGTCTCTCTGGGAAACCCAGGGTGGCCAGGCAGCTTCTCCGGTGGTGGATGCTGGCAGAACAGATCTGGGACAGAGTGCAGCCTCCTGGACTAAAGGGTAGGCCTGAAGTGGAACTGGCCTGGGTGGAGTGCAGGGATTAGAATACTCACAGAGACAGCAGACATCCAGGGAGGGGCTGAACCAGAGGACTGCTTTACTGATCTTCAGACACACCCAGCCCTCAGGGGATCAAAGCTGAGACAAAGGGGGAAAATAGCTGGGACAGAAACAAATTCAGTGAAGTTGTTCTGTTCTGTCAACAATATTAATCAGGGACAGGGCTTGAATTGAGTGAATCACCCCAGCCCCTATCAAGCACCTGAGGTTGTCAGGCCTCACCTGCCCCTGCCAAATAGTGACAGAGAGTGGCAGAGACTGGCTGCCTGGCTGAGGAGACTCAGATCTCCCTGTGACTCAGGCAGGTGAAAACCCCTGGAGCATCTGCTTATTGGAGAGAACTAGATCACAGCCTGGCAGGGTTACCAGTGACTGGGTGTGACAGAGGTGCAAGGTGGGGAAGGAGGCACCAACTTTCCCAGACTAATTTATTTGCTGGGTGGGTCCTTCTGATCTCACAGAGAACTGGACCGAATTATACTAGAGTTGCCAACCGACCCCTGCTATCTACTTAGTGGAGACTTTTTGAACTCTCCCACCTGAGGCCGGTGTTGAA
>CAUYRH010037851.1:0-68394 GCA_963574655.1 Perodicticus potto | reverse complement strand
GAGAGAATCATATGGTCTTTATTTTTTAATTTGTTTATGTGCTGGATTACATTTATAGATTTACGTATATTGAACCAGCCTTGAGACCCTGGGATAAAGCCCACTTGGTCATGATGTATAATTTGTTTGATGTGTTGTTGGCGTCTGTTTGTTAGTATCTTGTTAAATATTTTTGCATCAATATTCATTAGTGATATTGGTCTATAGTTTTCTTGTTGGGTCTCTCCCTGGTTTAGGGATCAGGGTGATATTTGCTTCATAGAAAGTGTTGGGTAGTATTCCTTCTTTTTTTGTATTTTGGAAGAGGTTTAGTAATATAGGTACAAGTTCTTCTTTAATGGTTTGGTAGAATTCTGACATGAAGTCATCTGGTCCCGGGCTTTTCTTTTTAGGGAGATTTTGTATGGTTGATGCTATTTCAGAACTTGATATAGGCCTTGATATAGGCCTCAACTTTTCCACTACATTCTGGCTAAGTCTTGGTAGGTGGTGTGCTTCCGAGTATCGGTCAATTTCCTTGAGATTTTCATATTTCTGAGAGTAAAGTTTCTTGTAATATTCATTAAGGATGTTTTGAATTTCTGAGGGGTCTGTTATTTCGTCTTTAGCATTTCTGATTGATGAGATTAGAGATTTTACTCTTTTTTCCTGATTAGTTTAGCCAAAGGTTTATCTATTTTATTGACCTTTTCAAAAAACCAACTTTTTGATTTATTGATCTGTTGTACAATACTTTTGTTTTCAATTTCATTTAATTCTGCTCTAATTTTTGTTATTTCTTTTCTTCTGCTCAATTTCGGGTTAGAATGTTCTTCCTTCTCCAGTTACTTGAGATGTCCCATTAAGTTGTTAACTTCCTCTCTTTCTGTTTTCTTGAGGAAGGCTTGCAGTGCTATAAATTTCCCTCTTAGGACTGCCTTTGCAGTATCCCAGAGGTTCTGATAATTCATGTGTTCATTGTCATTTTGTTCCAAAAATTTGGTAATTTCCTTCTTAATCTCATCTGTGACCCATCTATCCTTCAGCATAAGGTTATTTAGCTTCCATGTTTTTGTATAAGTATGCATATTCCTGTTGTTATTGAGTTCAAATTTTATTCCGTGGTGGTCTGAGAAGATGCAAGGAATAATTTCTATTCTTTTAAATTTGCTGAGGTTGACCTAGGATATGATTGATTTTGGAGTAAGTTCCGTGGACTGATGAGAAGAATGTGTATTCAGTTTTGTTGGCTTGTTTGTTCTATAGATGTCTGTTAAATCCAGATGTTGAATGGTTAAGTTTAAATCTAAAATTTCTTTGCTTAGTTTCTTTTTGGAGGATCTATCCAGCACTGCTAAAGGGGTGTTAAATCTCTGACTAGTATGGAGCTGAAGGTAATCAAGTTGCTCATGTCTGTTAGCATTTCTCTTATAAATTGAGGCATATTCTGCTTGGGTGCATAAATATTAATAATTGAAATCTCATCATATTGAGTAGTACCTTGAACAAATATGAAGTGTCCATCCTTATCCTTCCTTATTTTGGTTGGTTTAAAGCCTATTGTATCTGCAAATAGGATTGCAACACCTGCTTTTTTCTGCTTTCCATTTGCCTGGAATATAGATGACCATCCCTTCATCTTGAGTCTATATTTATCTTTTAAGGTAAGATGAGTTTCTTGCATTCAATAGATATCTGGCCTGGAGTTTTTGTATCCAGTCAGCCAAACTATGCCTCTTTAAAGGACAATTTAAACCATTCACATTAATTGAAAATAATAATAAATCTTTAGAATGTCCAGTGGACATTTGTAATCCTTTCATCACTGTGGAAGTTGGAATTTGATAAAAAGTTTCTGGGTGAGTTTACTTTTGTGGTGTAGGATTACTCTGGTCATTATGGAGGATAGATCTGAGAATATCCTGGAGAGCTGGTTTAGTTATAGCAAATTTGTTCAACATGTGGATGTCATTAAAGTATTTAATTTTTCCATCATAATTGAAACGCAGTTTAGTTGCATACAGGATCCTGGGTTGAAAGTTATTTTGTTTTAGGAGATTAAATGTCGATGATCAATCTCTTCTAGCTTGAAAGGTCTGATCAGAGAGATCTGCAGTTATTCTAATATTTCTTATGTCTGGATGCTTTCAGAATTTTCTCCTTCATATTAACTTTAGTGAACTTAATTATGATTTGCCTGGGGGATGTCTTATTTGGGTTGAGTCGTGCTGGGGTTCTGAAACTGTCTGCTATCTGAATTTTGGGATCTCTTGGCACGTCTGGAAAGTTCTCTTTCATAATCTCATAAAGAAGAGACTCTGTGCCTTGTTACACCACTTCATCATTTTCAGGTATCCCTGTAAGGTAAATGTTGGTTTTCTTCGAGTTATCCCAGAGCTGTCTGAGAGAATGATCTGTTTTTGCCTTCCATTTCTCTTCCTCTTTGTAGGTTTGTCTTCCATGTCAGAAATCCTTTCTTCAGCTTGCTCTATTCTGTTGCTGAGGGATTCTACTGTGTTTCTCAGATCTTTGAGGGGTGCAACGTCTTGTCTCAATGAGTCAAAATCTTTGGTCATTTTGTCTTTGTATTCACTGAATTCTTGAGGCATCTTTTGGATTACTGCTTGAAATTCTAGTTGCATCTTTTCCTCCATTCTATTGATCTTATTTGCTATCCAGACTCTGAATTCGATTTCTGACATCTCAGCCATTTGTTTATGCATGGGATCTTGTAAGGTGTCTGCCTTATCATTCCTTGGGGAAGTTGATCTACTCTGATTATTCATATTGCCAGAGTTTCCCATTGATTCCACTCCATGATTGTTTTTCACCATTGCCTCTGGCTGTCTTCAGAGTTGGGGAGGCGTCTCCAAGATTAGACCCCTGCAGGATCACTCTATTTTTGGATATTTATAGGAAGTGACCCTGTGTAGCTCCTCTGGGTCTGCCCCAGCCAGTGAGTTGTGGCTGTGGGAGCAGCTCTGGAGTGGAGCGTGTCACACACTGATCCAGCAAAAGGGCTGGGGATGCTGCACACGGTTTTGGCAATGCCTGGCTCCCAGTGGCTTTGGCAACGAGAGTGGGTGGCTCCAGCAGTCTCTGGTCAGGCGGAGGGCTCTGCACAGAAGTAGGGAGGGTGCGGGGTTGTGTGACTTCCCGAGTCCCTGGCTAGATGGACTGGGCCAGTGAGGAAGCAGGGAGGGCACTGGAGGGAGGACACGGGTTGTGCGGCTACCAGAGTCCCTGTCTGCGGCTGCCCTGGCCGAGGCAGTCCTGGGGGTCCTGGTGGTATGGCCCATGGCAGAGTCCTGTGCATTTGCTGGAGTCCCTAGAGTGGGGTGGACCTGGGTGCCGAGGTGGCATGGTCTGTGGAGCTTTTCATGATCATCTTTTCCCTTGAAATTTCTGTGGTGCTTAATTAAAAGTTGGTACTATACAATACTCAGTGAAATTTCCCTTTTAATTCTTCATTGTTGTATGCCACTTATTTATTTTTATTTTCAGACACAGTCTCACTCTGTCTCACTGGGTAGAGTGCTGTGGTATCATCATAGCTCACAGCCACCTCAAACTCTTGAGCTCAGGCGATCCTCTTGGTTCAGCCTCCCAAATAGGTGGGACTACAGGCACCTGCCACAACTCCTGGCTGTTTTTTCTATTTTTAGTAGAGACATGGTCTCACTCTTGGTCAGGCTGGTCTCAAACTCCTGAGTTGAAGCAATTCTCCCACCTTGCCCTCCCAGAGTGGTAGAGTTATAGGTGTGAGCCACTGTGCACAGCCCTGTGTCCTGTTTGTACGGTTTGTTTTTTCACTCTTTACCTTAGTTCTCAAGATAAGTTACATACATAATAATGGCTACCCTTTACTAGTGGCTATTCCAAGTACTTGATATATATTATCTCCATTCATCCATATTATAATCCTATAATGGAAATGGCGTTGTTGTTTCTACTTTATATGTGAGGAAACTGAGGTGCACAGATGCTGAGGATTTTTGCCAGGTCACAGAGCTAGAAAATAGAAATCCACAAAGCAAATCCAAGCAAGGACGAGGGGCCTCCTGGGTACCAGGAGCAGATCCCCTGAGGTGCCCAGTTATTCAACAACCTTTACCTGATGGATGCAGCCAGCGGGCTCATGCAACATAATAAATGCTTTTAATATGCTCCTCCTTGAGGTTTTGTAGCAAGTTGCACCATTGTAAGTTCTTTTAAGTAGATAGCAGTGTGGAAGTGGGGAGGGTGGAGAAAATTCATCACACAGAATCACAATCCAAGTGTTTGTCACTTTTTGAAAAACCACTTAGAGTAATAAGCAGATGCTTGGCATAGTATAAGTAGAAATCACTTAAAGCAAACCCACGACGTATGTTTTCTCTCACACTGCAGCTTTGTAGCTTTTCTGGCAGGCGTGCACCCTGTGCATAGGGGATTATTTTCCTACCGATTTCCTAGAAACTGCCTAGGTGAAAAGAAAATCATAGAATCCAATGTGTGGGTGTTACATGCTATTCTGAGGCATGGGACAAGAATTGTTTTCCAGAAAAAGTGCTATATTCTATAGGAAGAGGAAATATGTTTTAGATTTTTCCACGAGACCACTGGGTATTAGGCTTTAATAAACAAAAGCAAGGTAAGTCTAAGTGTTATCCTGAGAGCATTTCCATATGGTTGCTAACAGCAGACTCTGTCAAGAATTTGGGTATTTGTTAGCAAACTGATCTCAAACTGTGTCAGTTGAGTTAATGAATAATTTATGAAATTAAATGAAAGCTCAGTGGTAGAGAAATGAAGCTGTGTAGGATCCTGAATTAATTAGATTTTTTTTTTACTCTCTTTCATTCCATTTTGTGGTAAAAAAAAGAAAGTATCATCAAAAAATAGATTCACATCAAGATTTATAAAATCAAAGATAATTTCTATGATTTAGTTTCTCCAGTACTAAGTACTGTCAAGACCCGATTTTAGCCCTCTAGTCGTGGCCTCATTGATAGTAGGGCTAATTGTGAGCAAGAAAATTTGGGCACAGGAATAATCAGTCTCTACAGTCTCGGGGACATCAGATTCCCCAGGCATCACAATGCGTAGAGCATTGCCTTGGACATGAATATGAATGGGTCCTGGCTAAACAAGAACTTGATTACCAGCTTGAGTGATGGATGAGGAATTGACCGAACAAGGCTTGAGTTATTTCTGTTAGAAGCCCTTACATGGCAGCATACTCCTTTTGGAACTGTATACACCAGCAGACTTAACCTCTGATCTCCTGTCTTTTTTTGTGTTGTCTTTGAAACCTACTGTGGTCTAACTTTTACTTCCAAGGTAGGACTTATAGCCAGCAACAATGATACCTATGTGCCTACTCTGCTGGTCTTTTTTTTCCTTATATTTTACAGTTAAAAAAAATTTCAGAATATTACAGTGGTGCAAACATTTTGGTTATATAATGTGCTACAGTTTGGAATCATAGTCTAATTTCTTACTCTGGCCTGTATAATACTGCATAATCTGTCCCCTGCCTTTCTCTCTGACACAATAGATTAACATTCTCCACTTGTCCACTGAAATTTAGACATGTTGACTTTGTTATTGATGTTCAAATGCTTCAAACTCATTCCCATCTTGGGGGTTTTCCCCTAACTGTTGCTTTCTTGGAATTCTGCTCTCTAGTTCTTTTCCCCCATCATTTATATCTCAGCTCGTTGGTCAATGACTTAGGGAGGTTTCCTTGACAACCATCCCTGGAGCACTTTCACCCTCACCAAGTCACTCTTGCTTATTTTGTTTTCTTCAAAGCACTTACAAGTATCTAAAATAATTTTTTACATGTTTTTTAATTTATCCCTCTTACTAAAGTAATAGCTTCTCAGAAAAGAACTCAATCTCATACGACACCTATCTGTTGCCTCCATTTCTATTTCACTTTATTTATTCATAATTATTAGTTTTTACCCTTGTTCATCTGGCTATGTCACTTGTTTAAACTTTCAATGTTCTTTCTGAGGTCCAACTCATTTTATGACAATATCTGCATTAACACTCACTGGTTAACCCATTGTATTGTTGGTAAACATACTTCTTCCTCCAACTAACATATAAACAGACAAAAATATGGACTCTTGATGCTGCACACAATGATATTTTAATCTAAAATATTCCAATTAAAGCCACAAGTCACAGGCAGGTAGTATTATGTTGCTTCACTGGATCTTTTCTTTCCTTTGGGACCTACATTCCTTCCTTTTGGATACTTGCATCCCTTCCCATTTCATCCTTGGGGTCCAAATGGGAGCAACCATCTCTGTACATGACCCTCTCTATCTTTATGGTTCATGATGTGTTGAGGGTTGGGTACCTAACCCAAGCTGAACCAACCAAACTACCTTGCTCCCAGGCCACAGTGATGGTTTGAGAACACTTGTTCTTCAACAAGGTATGTTTTAACTGGACCTGGAAGAGAAGACTTCTTTCTTTCTCATTCATAAAGATGAGTGCATGTGAGTTAGAGCTATGGGCAGCCAGTCCTCTGACTTATGGAAAAGTCACTTTGAGATAATAAAACCAGCCATCCATCTCTGCCTCCCTGCCCCTCCCTGACTCCAGATGGAAGTGACAACTACAGGTGGAGATTCTTGAGGGTACTTTGTCCCCAGGCCCCAGACATCACGAAGACCATCCACATTTGTTTAGTAATTGATTACATTTCCATTTTTTTTGATACTCAGAGGTTCTAGCACTATTTTAGGCACTAAAATTCTGATTTTTCTTGTAAGTGTGATACTGTTAACCCAATATTTTTTTACCTGAATTTTGAATTATTTATCTTATAATGGGCCCAGAGAGTCAGATGTTGCTTTACAATTTTGAATTGAATGGAGGCACATGTACTTTTAGAAAGCAATTTCTAGATTCCTATAATCCTTAAGAAGAAGAAGAGGACAATCAACAAAGAAAAACTTCTGTTAGAAAAATTAATTCTCTGATCCACGGTCTTTCTGAAGAACTAGAGTGAGAAATGGCGTATTGAAATTTAAACTGGGGTGCTGCCCATAGCTCAGTGGGTAGGGCGCCAGCCACATACACCTAGGCTGGCAGGTTCGAACCCAGTCTGGGCTAGCTAAAACAATAATGACAACTGCAACAATAACAAATAAATAGCCCGGTGTTATGGTGGGCACCTGTAGTCCAGGTTACTTGGGAGGCTGAGTCAAAAGAATCGCTTAGATCGAGGAGTTTGAGGTTGCTGTGAGCTGTGACACCATGGCACTCTAGCCAGGGTGACAGCTTGAGACTCTGTCTCAAAAAAAAAAAGAAAAAAAAAGAAAAGAAATTGAAACTGGTAATCTGTAGCTTTACACCATGAGCCAGAAAAGGTGACGATGAACAAGAAACATTTTCTTTGAAACTAAATTTGAGTTGATGGCAATAAATTGTCTTTAAAAAAATGTCCCCAAAGTTCTCCTTTAAATTATCAAGGAAAAAAAAATGAGATTCTTTTTTTAAAGATAAAGTAACTGGAAGGAAATGGTTGAACCAGTGTAGATTCTGAAAGAGGTAGACACTTCTGGAAAATATACTTATTTGATACAATTTACTCAGCTTATTTTGTAAGACTAAATTTTATAAATTATCAAAAGACATTTTAACTTATAAATTTTATTTTTTTAATAATTTCATATTTAATGAGATGTTTATTTCAAATGGTACTTTATTTTATTAATTTTATTTTCTAATTTATATTAGAATGATAAGGTATATTGAATAGTCATTTTATAAATTTATATTTTAGTTCATGTTATAATTTTTATATTGAAAATGGAAAAAATATTTAGTTTTATTGGTTCTTTTATTTTATGAAATATGAACACTCTGCAGTTTAATTTTATGATCCAATAACTTCCTTCTTCTTTTCTTTAAGATGACTTTTGTCATTTGTACTTCCAGATCCTTGCCTAATACACAATATACTCTATCTTTCAGGTAGACAAATGGATTGTGAGAGAATAAAATTATATATTTTCAGATAGGATTGCAAATAAGAAGTGCTTTTAAAATACCACGTTTGGAAAATATTCTTCTTAGTAAAGTATCTCAGGAATGGAAAAAAAATATCCAATGTAGTCAGTACTGCTATGAAACCAATTTATAATCACTCACACTTGCATACGAAAAATGAAACACAAATATAGCCTAGGATGAAGGAGGGAAGGGGAGAGAGAGAGGAAGGTAGTGGGGGTGGATTGATAGAGGGAGGGTTAGTAGGGGGACCACACCTAAGGAGCATATTGCAAGTACAAGTTGGATCTATCAGGTGTAGAACACAAATGCCTTAACACAGTAATTGGGTAAATGAGGTGAAGGCTGTGTTGATTAGTAGGATGTAAGCACTCCAATTTGTACAAATAATCAACACATTGAATCCCATAATGGCATAAATGTATTCATGATCTATGTACAAATGACTTAATAAAAAGATAAATAAATAAAAATAAAATACCAAGTTTACAAAAGATGGAGACCTTTTGTATCAATCTTTTGTATTAACCTAGATAGAGTTGAAACACATTTTTCTTAGTAAAGTATCACAAGATGGAAAAGCAAGCATCCAGTGTACTCAAAATGAAGCCAGTGGATGATCTAATACATGTTATACAAAAGAAAACCCCAATTCAATTCAAGATGAGGGAGAGGGGAAAAGGGAGAGAGATTAGGGGCTCCCACCTAATGGGCAAAATATGGGGGTGTATGGCACACCTTCTGGGGCAGGACCCAACTACAACAGGGATTATATGTAACAAATGCAACCATTGTAACCTAATTCTTTGTACCTGCAAATTAACCTGAAATTTAAAAAAATATTAAGTTTACTAAAAACAAAACAAAACTCAGAATTTATACTCTGCTTAAAATGTTTCTATGGATGGAAATTTTACTGAATAAATCATACACTGAGCTATCTAGCCAGCAAGAAACCTATTAAAGCCTGTCTGTCAAAATTTCTACTTAAAATAACTCAATTACATATCAAGTCAGTAGGAACCAACCAGGGATAATAATAAAATGACAGGATTCCAAAAAAGGTTTTGTTTTTTTAAAATTAAATCATAGCCTTGCACATTAATTCAATCATGGGGTACAAAGTTCTGGTTTTATATGCAATTTGAAATGTTTTCATCAAACTGGTTCATAAAACCTTCACGGCATATTCTTAGTTACTGTGTTAAGATATTTATATTCTACACCTAGAAATCAGACACCAAATGTTTAGTGAAGACATTTCAAGTTCTGAACAGCGTATTTAGAATTACAAATAATTTAGCTTGTCTACTACCTAAGTCATTTATAAGACCAATTGTCCAATAGTGAGGGTGAATACTTAGATGATTTTCTTGCCTCTGTAGGCACCAAAGAACAGACCTTGTCCTTCTACTGAAATGTGCACCATTTCTAGGTGATTGGCATGGAAATTGTGCTTTCTTTTTTTTTAAGTGAGCAGCTGAAACATTGATATACTATAAATGTGGGGTCCCTATTAATAGACAACAAGTGACTTGATGAGAAATGAGATCAAGAATAGGGGACAAGAATAGGCCAAATTGTTTGTGATCTGATTGTTCTCCTAAACTTTCAAAGATTTAATTTTTGTCCCAATGTCAGGATGTTTCAGAATTCTAGATAATTTCCATTCTCTCATTTCAGTGTTGGGGAATTCTACATTTGTACATGTGTCTTATGACCACACAGTTCCTCGAGAAGCAATTTGAGTAAATCCCTTCATTTCTCAATGTACTGCTGCCTTTAGGCAGAGAAGAGGGGCCTTGCTGTGAGCCCTAGGATTTAGAACAGGGTTCTCACCAATGGGGTGACTTTGCCCCTAAGGAACATTGAAATTCCATAGACATTTGTGATTGCTAATCCAGGGGGATGGCAGAGTCCCACTAACTAGTGGGTAGAAAGCAGGGATGGTACTAAACATCCTAGAGCACTTAATTATCTGATATAAAGTGTCGGTGGTACCCAGGATAGGACACCCTGGTTTAGGGGCCCCACCCTGGGCCTCCTTCTCTAGCCATGGCTCACCCCTTACCCTTGGGGTGAGGAGTCTATTGGCCAAGAAGTCCTGCCATCCTGGAACCTGGTCCCTGTTCCAGAGCAAGGCTTTCAAAGTGTGGTCCCAGCCCAGCGTCATCATCCCCTGTGATCTTGGTCGAGAGCAGCATGTTGGGCTCCACCTTGAACTTACTGAATCAGGAAATCTGGGGACAGAGCCAACAATCTATTATGACAGGTGATACGGGTCTGTGTTCTCCAGGTGATCCTGACGATGCTGGAGTTCGGAAACCTCTGTTCTAAGGCCTCCAAAAATTCCATATTTGAATCTAACACTTATGTTTACCAAGAGAGTAGGATAGAAAACATTCCCTTGAACAGCTTGTTAACTTGACCTAGAAGAACATCACAGCATGTAGAGACGCTGGTGTGGCACGTGGACCTCCATTTGCACCCTCGCTCTAGCTGCTGGTGGCTCATTGATTAAATTTCTTTCTCTGTAAATGACTCCGTAAATTGCTGTGGAAGCATTCTGAGTGTCCCCCTGCACAGACTCTGCTAGGACACAGGGACTGATGCTTCGTTATGGCAAAATGTCTTTTTGCTCTTTTGCTTTCTACACAAGAGGATTTCTCCTAATTTTTTTCTTGATATGTGTGGGGAAAAAAGCCAGGTTAAGTATTTAAATTAGAAGCAAATATCTATAGTCAAACAAATTTTGAGCGGTTATTAATTTCTACATAGCTTTCACACAGTATGATTTATTTGATTTATTATATATATGTTTTAAAAAATTAAAAAGTACAGACATGTATTCCTCGTGTGTGTGTGTATTAGCATTACTCCTTAAAAGAGAAGTTCCTAATACTAACCAAAAATTTAAATTTTCATTAAATAATTTTATGTCTAGGCATATACTATAAACCATCACCTTGTACACGTAGGTGAAGGTGACTATGTTGAGTGCTATTTGTTATAGCCCCAAATAGGAAACAGCCTACACATCCATCAGCAGTGGTTAGGTAAGTGTCTGCACATCCATGTAACAAACAGTGTGTAGCTATTCCAGAAACGTGGAATGCTGTTACTGAAGGAGGGTCAGGTAGCGTTCTAAGTGCGGGAAGTGTGCCCTCCACACCAGACCACGGGTATTGAATTCCCAGCTCTGCTATATCCTTGCTGTCTGACTTTGAGCAAGTTACTTCTCTCTTTGCTTCCATTTTTTCCATCTCCAATAATAATAAAGCCTACTTCACAGTTTTTGAGAGGATGAAGTAAAAATGAAACAATTTAGTCTTTTACTGCTTGTAATACAGAAAACAGTTAACACATGTTAACTATTACAGTGGAAGGACTTTGAAGATAAATTGCTAAATGAAAACATCAACACCGCACAGAACAATGGGGATAGTTGAAAAGAGGCAGGTGTGAATACATGAATTACATAAAAAGCGGGACAAGAACCCTCAAACACTGTTTACAGTGGCCATCTCTGCATCTGGGATGCAAAGAAGATAATTTTTTCACTTCAGAACTTTTGTTATGTTCTTACGTTACAAGTATTGATTTTATAATTATTCAATTATTTTTAAAATTAAATTAAGTGTTGTTATTTCAAAATATTAAGGGAGGACAAATGTTTTTGTTACATGGTTACCTCGTATGTATAATGCTTAAGTCAGGGCTGTTAGTGTTCCTGTCACCAGAATAGTGTTCACTGTACCTGACAGGTAAGTTTTTACCCAATACCCTTCCCCCCTTCTTGGTTTCCAATGTCTTTTGCATCTCTTTATGCCTACAAATGCCCATTGTTTAGTTACCAGTTCTTTTTTTTTTTTTTAATTTTTATTAAATCATAATTGTGTACATTGGTGCAATCATGGGGCACAATGTGCTGACTTTATATACAATCTGAAATATTTTCATTAAACTATTTAACATAGACTTCATGGCCTTTAAATCACTATATGAAGACATTTATATTCTACTCTTAGTAATTTTCACTTGTACCCTTGTAAGATGCACCGTAAGTGTGGTTAGTTACCAGTTCTGAATGAATACGTGATCTGTTTTTCCATTCCTGAGATGCTTCACTTAGGACAATAGTCTCCAGTTCCATCCAAGTGGCTGCAAAAGACCGGATTTCATTCCTTTGCATGGCTGAGTAGTATTCTCTGGTGTGTCTCTATTCAGACACCACATTTGACTTACTCATGAATTGATGGGCTCCGGGCACTTCGGTTGATTCTACATCTTTGCAATTGTGAATTGTGCTGTGATAAGTACTCGAGTATGCTCTGGCCTCAGGGGTGACCTGTGGAGGCTGCAGCAGTGAGGAGCTGCATGGGTTGTGTTGTGGGCCCGGCAGCAGCTCAGGAGCTTTGCAGACTGGGCCAGGGCTTGGGGGGTGGGGCACAGCACTGGACCCGTGGGCGCCTGGGGGGCCCATCCCTGCCTGGTGCTGCTGAGGCCGTCACCGCAGGGCTTCTCAGCGGGCATTGGTGAACCCAGTTCTGCTCCAATCCCCGGGGGGAGAAGGGTGATTGCCTCCTAGTCACGGAGCAGGGGGAACCTCTGCTCCCCCTGCTTCCTCCCAGGCCTTGCCAGGGCAATGTGGCTGCAGCACGGGTCCATCCTGAGTGGAGCCGCAGCCCCGGGCTAAGAGCTCAGAGCGGCATTAGTTCCAGCGAGCTGGGAACAGACCCCGCTGTGTCTACGCCGCGCAGCCTCCTGCTCAGTACAGTGACTGCAGTGCAGCTGTGCGGTGGGGGTCATGGAGTTCTGAGCTCGCTCCTCCCATCATTCCTCGTGTGCTGACGCCTCTCCCAGGTACCTTCTGAGCTTGCCCAGTGGATCCCTTCTTCACTCAGAGTGCTCCTCGTGGCTTCTCTGATGATTCAAGATGCTGTCTCCAGGGAGGGTCATCCAGCTGCAGCATTCTTTCCCCTGCTCGGGGTGGAGTGAGCAGACGGCCTCTAGTTTGCCATCTGGCCAGGTCAGCCAAGGAGCCGCTATCTGATGCTGGCCAGGTGCAGTGGCTCATGCCTGTAATCCCAACACTATGAGAAGCAGAGCCGGGAGGGTGGCTTGAGGCTAGGAGTTCAAGACCAGCTTGAGCAACACAGCGTGACACCACCTGACAAAGAGCAAATTCAGCTTCCTTCCCTTTTTTTTTCTCTTCAGGCCCCTTTTCACATTTTGTTTTAAATGAAAAAATCTCCATGTACCTGATGAGCTGAATATTTAAGATACAGAAGGAACTCAAACTATTTAATATCAAAAAAGCAAATAACCTGATTCAAAAGTGGACTCAGGACCTGAAAAGGCTTTTCTCAAAAGAAGACATAGAAATGGCCAACAGGTGTGAGATAAGGTGCTCAACTCACTAATCATCAGGCAAATAGCATTAAAATCACAATGAAATATCATCCCGCACTTGTTACAATGGTCATTATCGAAAAGACAAAACATGTAAAAAAATCATTGGTGAAAATGTGAAGAAAGGGAGACCCCAGTACGTTGTTGGTAGGTACATCGGTCGGTACGGCCATTATGAAAAACAAGATGGAACTTCCTGAAATTTAGAAACGGAAATAGCACTTGATCTAGCTGTCCCACTTCCGGAAATATATCAAAAGGAAATGAAACCGGTTTGTTAATGTGATATCTACACTCCCGTATTCATAACAGCCAAGATAAGAAAACAGCCTAAATGTCTGTTGTGGAATGAATGGATAAAAAAATGATATGTGTGTGTATTTATATAAACACACATACAACATTCAATGGAATATTATTTGCCTTTAAGAAAAAAGGAAATTCTTCCACTTGAGACAACCTGGATTAACTTAGAGGACATTACATTAAGTGAAATGAGCCAGGGGCAGAGGTCAAGCACCCCATGTGTGGGATCTGAGAAAGTCAAGTCATCAGAGCAGTGGAACCAGACAGTGGGGAAAAAGGTATTGGTCAAAGGGTACAAAGGTTCAGTAATATGGGGTGAATAAGATCTGGAGATGTCATGGACAACATTCCATAGTTAATAACCCTGCACTGTGTGCTTGAAATTTGCTCAGATTCATGGCCTTAAGTGTTCTTACTGAACAGACAGACACACACATAGGTCAACGATGCGTGGTGAGAGCTGAGTTCACTGGTTTGATTGTGGTAACCATCTCACAGTGTGTACACGTGCCAAATACATCACGTGCTGCTCCTTAAATAGACACGATTTTTATTTGGCAAGTATTCCTCAATAAAGCTGGAACCAAAAAGAGTAAGAAAAATTGACGTCGGGCAGATGCTCAGATTCTGTGTGGGGGCAGAAACACAACCATATGGACTCACAAATGTTTTAAATGGGCCATACGGTGACATTTCCAGTACGAAGAGATTTATTTTTGTGTACAAGAGGCATGCTAGTGTTTTAAGAATTCCACAAAAACCTAATTTTTGTAATGACACTCCTCCTTCTTGAGGATGAGGTTTTTTTTTCAATTTTCCACTTAATAAATTCAGGCTAAATTGTCTTTTTTCTTGGAAGCTAATGAATGAAATGCAAAAGCATCACATGTGCAATTTCCGTGGAGCCCTTCCTTGGGGCGACTGAAGGGGCTTTGTGGGTTGAAAGGCTTCAGGTTCTTTGCAATGATTTTTGTATCCAGCAACAGTGCTAATCCTATGCTGAACTATACTTCTCATGCAAGCGCCTTGTGGCGCTGGGAATGCCTTGATTAAACAAGAAAATCTAAAGTTGATCTTCCTTTGTTTTTTTGCCAAAGGTCTAAGGTTGTGTTGCAGAAAGGAATTCTCAGGATGCAGAACAAGAATAAACACCTTGGCCGGCATGTGTGGCCTCTGACCTTTATACTTTACATCCACACACAGCACTTCTTCTTTTTTTTTTTTTTTTTTTGAGACAGAGCCTCAAGCTGTCACCCTGGGTAGAATGCTGTGGCATTACAGCTCACAGCAACATCCAATTCCTGGGCTCAAGCGAGTCTCCTGCCTCCGCCTCCCAAGTAGCTGGGACTACAGGTGCACGCCACAACGCCTGACCATTTTTTGGTTGCAGCCATCGTTGTTTGGCGGGCCTGGGCTGGATTCAAACCCGCCAGCTCAGGTGTACGTGGCTGGCGCCTTAGCCCGTTGAGCCATAGGCTCCAAGCCAACACACATAGCACTTCTGAGGTTTATAAAAGCCAGACTTTCATTTGGGTCAAGGAGAAGAAAGATGCTTATTTTGTAGTAGGTTTGGTAATATCTTCAATAATCTAACAGTTCATTAAACTTTCTCAATAAATTTAGATCTCGTGCAATTCTTCTTGCAGTCTGACTAGGGTTTATGAAACTTGTTTTAAAATAAAATATTTTATTTTTAAATACTGGTATTTTCTGGCTTTTTTTTTTTTTTAAACAAGGTCTCCCTCTATTGCCCTGCCTAGAATGCAGTGGCATCATCATAGCTGCAAACTCAAAGTCCTGGTTAAGCAATTCTCCTGCCTCTGCCTCCTGAGTAGCTGGGACCACAGGCACCTGTTACCACACCTGGCTATTTTCTATTTTATGTAGAGTATGGGGTGTCACTCTTGCTCAGGCTTTCCTCAAACTCCTGGCCGCAAGCTGTCCTCCTGCCTCAGCCTCCCAAAGTGCCAGGATCACAGGCGTGTCTATTCTGCTTTTAATCTCTGCTTCTTATTCTTTCATCAAGTGTTCTTTTTAGTAGGTTCTTCTTTATCTTTTTAAATGTATCAGAGTCCAGGGAGGACTTTGTTCTTTTTACTTTCTCCTATGTGGTTATAATAGTTTTAACAATTAATAATCAGGAGAAATCATTTTTCTTTCAATGCCCCTGAATCTAACTTTTCTTCTCTTCCTCCCATCCTCCCTTTTTTTCCCTTTTTTGAAAAAAATAATAACATCCAATTATTTAAAAAAGGAAGTCACTAAGCAGATAGACCTGGTGCTACCAGAACTTCAGTATTTTCAAGTTCCTCTGGACCCTCAAAGATGCTTGGCATTCTTCAAAGTTAGCTTTTATGTGTTTGTCTGTACTCCACAGGGAATAATCCCACATACACATCACTGACCACATCATTTTCTTCATGGTCATATGCACCTGCCACCCCCCAACTTTCACCAAGGGAGCTCAACTCTTATTTAAGAAGAAATGTGGAGGATTTCTATCTGATTTCAATTCTCTCACTTTCCTGCTTTCTCCCTCTCCAACTCCAGCAAAGTGCCTGATTCCTTGTTCCTCACTAACTTCCAATTTCAGAAGAAGCCCTCCTTCCTCCTGTCTGAAATTAACTCCTCTAACTCTTCCACCCTTGAAAGTGTCAGGTGACTATGTTTTTATTTATCTGAAAAATCCAAAGGCTTTCAAACATGGGTCACCTAAGGAAAGAACCAATTATTTCATGAAAGATAAAATATTTATAGAAAAACTTTACTACTTTCGAAGCCTACGTTTTAAAATATTAGACACAGTGTAATCATATTTATTTGAATGACTGAATGAGAGACCAATACAGGAAGGTATTGGTGGAGGTTGGGTGAGAATATAGGTAAAGAGCAAAATAATGTTGTCTAACTTCTGTCTCTTTTTTCCAAGGCTTCCTTAATTTTTAGTGCATAAAGATTTTCACTTTAGGTAAATTTAATGGTTATACACAGAAAAGCTGCTTAGAGGCGTAAAGATTTTGCAACATGTGACAAAGTTCCAGTTACAAGGTTTATGTTGTCTAAATAGACACTAATCGCCATTGATTCTCCATGTTTATTTTAAAGTATTGCTATATTACATGATTCCAGTGGGCAAGAAAAGAAGAAAAAAAACAATCCTAGTTAGATAAATTTTATTTTACTTCTGATCTCTGCTTAGCTATTCTTGTGTCCAGGTGCTGAAACGTTTACATTGTGTACATTAGAATTCTAACACTCGTGAAGTTCATGAGTTCACTCATTCTAACACCTCATGAAGTTCATGTACATGGCAGCAGAAGGACCCAAACAGCTGTAACGATTTGGATCTTTGTTGCCTGTGTATACTTTTAGTAATTTCCTCTCTTGCTAATCACAGTCCATGCCAAAACTATCCTAATCCAAATGTCCTTGGAAAATTGATTTAATGCTGCATTTTTAGAAAAGGCAGTGATGCTAAATAATGATGATGCCTGTTCCCTGTTCAAAGATCACTGAGCTTCGAATATTCATCTTGTCTTTTCCTTATATCAGAGACCCATCTGAGACCAAGTTGATACAACAGCAGGAGAGTGACCAGCGGTGGCTGATGTTACGCCCTCTCTGGGAGAGCCTTCCAGGGACCACATTGCACAAGCTGCTTGTAAACAGGTAAAAATTCTTTCATGAGAGCGTTGTATAGTTGGATCACAGACCAAGAGTTTATTATAATCAGAGTTTCTTCCATTTTTCCTTTTTAACTGAAAATGATCCAAATTTGGCCGGGCATTGTGGCTCATGCCTGTAAACCAACTACTTTGGGAGGCAGAGGCGGGCAGATTGCTTGAACTCAGGAGTTCAAGACCATCCTCAGCAAGAGCAAGACCCCATTTCTACTAAACGTAGAAAAATTAGCCAGGTGTGGTGGTGGGAGCCTGTGGTCTCATCTATTCAGGAGGCCGAGGTAAGAGGATCACTTTTGAGCCCAAGAGTTTGAGGTTGCTGTGGATGTGACACCAAGGCACTCAACCCAGGCGACAGAGTGAGATTGTCTCAAAAGAAGAAAAAAAAAAGAAAGAAAGAAAGAAAAGAAAAAGAAAAAGAAAAAAGAAGAAAAAAAGATGACCTAAATTTGTCATATCAATAAAAAGCCTCCATAGACTGGCTATTGGCCTTCACATTCTACATTTGCCAGTGACTATTCACTGTGCCATCCTCGTTGCCACTTGTAGGCGGGATTTGCCAGGTCTCCAGCCCGGCTTATCTCTTGTCCAGACTGGGACCACGGTGTTATCTTGCTTGGAAACAATCACTGAGGGCTATTCACCTTAGCAGAAGGGAGAGAGAGAGAGACAGTCTTAGTAGGAAAGTAAATCTTAGCAGTCTTCATAGAGAGACACTGGGCAGTCGCCCTGTGAGCAGAAGCCAAAGAGTCAGAGTGAGTGAGTCTATGAAAGACAAGCGTGCAGGCTCCCGACCGAGCTCTCCTGCGGCTTCTTACAGACTGATCCCGGGGGCTCTTTGCACCAGGATGTTCTCGTCTCTCCATCTCTCGTGTTAAGGGGAGCTGAAGCCCTTCCCCGTGGCCCTATCACTGCCATGTTACACTCCTGAGATGCTGTACCACAGGTGTTTCTTCCAGTTACAGAGTGTTCTGAGCTTTGCTCTCGCTTCTCCTTTGCAGGAAGCTGTAGGGTCTGCTGCAAACTGATTTTATTTCTAGACAAAGTTTTTTTGTCTCTTTTAATCATGATTATAGAAACTATTCTGGTGGGAGGGAAGGTACTTGGGTTCTAATTTGGAGGACTTTTTTCCTGTTTGAAACAAACTCTCCTGTCTGTGGTTCCTAGGTGTCACGTGACACTAGCTAACAGAGGGAACTGAAGTTAACAGCAACTAATAAAACTTGGGGACCCTGAGAATACAATAGGCAAAAAAATGAAATGATAATCAACTGGCTTTGAAAGTACACTTCAACTTTCCCCTAAAAACATCATGGTGTTTTAAACAGGGTTGATGCCCTAGTCTATGGGTGGGATATAAGAAAAAAATAAATTCAGGTTAATTCCCTTAGGAATAGACTTGTGAACTATGGATAATTATCCAATTTTTACAGCTAAGGAAACTAAAGTTTAGAATATTTACATAACTTGCCCAAAGTTCATAGCTCACATGTGGTAAGTGATAGTGTTTGAACTCAAACTGAGTTTACCTGACTCCAAAGCTCATAATAAGAACCATCACCTTTTAAGAATTTTAAAGGGGGGCTCCTATGGCTCAGTGGGTATGGTGCCAGCCCCATATACCAAGAGTGGCGGGTTTGTACTCAGCCCCAGCCAGCTAAAACCGCAGTGGCAACTGCAACAACAACAACAAAAAAATGCCGGGCATTGTGGCGGGCACCTGTAGTCCCAGCTACTTGGGAGACTGAGGCAAGAGAATTGCTTAAGCCCAAGAGTTGGAGATTCCTGTGAGCTGTGACGCCACAACACTCTACAGAGGGCAACAGATTAAGACTCTGTCTCAAAAAAAAAAAAAGAATTTTAAGGGGGAAAAAAAACCTAAAAATGAACTGAACCATTTCCCCTTAAAATGGCTTGACATTTTCTTCATTCAGAGATCAAACTCTGTAGTCAGATTTCTAAAGATTTGTCAACTGAAGTATTTCCTCCATAACGATCACCTGAATCTTTCAACAGAGTAATTTTTTTCCCACAGTGGGAATTCTAAGAAAACCCTTTCAAGTCAAATAAATGAATAAATAAATACTTCATTTTATATAGTAGACGTAGTTCTAGTTCTGGCTTACTAACGAGATGTGTAGTCTTATATAACCACAGTTTCCAATAAGGAGTTGGGATGAATTGTCTGATTGGTTTCCTTATACTTATAAGTTATGATTTTTTAATCTAACATGTAACAGCTAATTATTGAGTATCTCCTCTATCAGTTCAGTGATAGGTTTCAGAGGATGCAGATGGGACTGAGGGCCCCGGTCTCAAGGACTTTACTATGTGTGGACGAACAGACACATTGAAAGTTAGTAAACAAACCCAAATAATTTTAGAAATTGGGAAGTGCTACAAAGAAATTAAGAGTAATGAGGTAGAGAATAAGGAGGAGATAGGATTTTAGACTGAGGGCAGGTAAAAAGCAAATGAGCTTTTCTTGTCTTATATAATTTATTGTATATGAATAATTATACATGCCCATATGAAAATTTAGCAAGAAATTAAAGTGCAGTATATCTTCAGAAGAATGTGCAAATCACTTATTTAGGGATGGATTTTTTTTTAAATGAAAGATCTACGATTCTAAGTACATCATAATTTTTGTTTTCAAATCCTAAGGTGTTTTTGTTTTTCCTTTTCCATTTGCATTGTGAATAAATGTTTCATGGTTAGAAGAGAATGTAATGATTAAAATTTAACATACCCCTAACTGAATTCTCTTGTGCAACCATGTTGAGAGATCTTTAAATACAGCCCACATTCTTGCCTTCAAATTAACTCCTAACATAGATTTTTAGAAAATTCTTTTCCTGAGACCACACTGCCTGAAAGTTTGGCTTACTGGTTCTGATCATGCCACCTAAGCTAACATGAGTACGTCCCCTTTTCTCCTGTCAGCTCCTCATATATCCACAGTTTAACCTTGACAGTCTTGGTAAAACTCTTTTCCAATGTAGATACTCCATCCCATTTTTTGTTCTTTAAATTTTTGAAGTTATATTTATAGTCCTCAGATTCATGTTCCCAATTCATGTTCCTGAGACTCAGAGTTTGAGTCAGCATTTTGGGTGGAACCGTCAGCCAAAACAATCATGCAAAACTTTATTACAATAGTTTTTTTCCCCCACAAATGTGAAATTACATCCTAATGATACTAAATAAAAAACAAAAGCAAGAGTACATACCCCTGCCCTTAATGTGATAGCTGACCACACCCCTGCCTTGATATTCTCGTGCCAAAAGGGATTTGCTCAAAGAGTGTGACCTCTGGGAATGAATGAACCTATGATTTGCTTTTTCCTGGTAAAGTGCTTGAAGTGAACAGCAGATACGAACCTTAATATTTTAACATTTTATGTTTCCAAATCTAGGCCGTCTTGTGAGAGTGGAAGTAAAATTTCTCTTCTGTGTAATAAACAAGGTGAGAGAATTAGAGGCATAGTGATGGGATATGAACTTAATTTAACTGGATTGGCTTGAGGGGAAATGATCATTTGTCCATGACAGTAAAGAGCTTGGCATTTAGTGGGTTTGGTGTCAACTCACAAACTGCATCTTTTGTTCCTTGTAGACTGTGGGCGCCGCCCTGCTGCCCGGATGAACAAGAGGATCCTTGGGGGGCGAACGAGCCGCCCTGGAAGGTGGCCGTGGCAGTGTTCTCTGCAGAGCGAGCCCAGTGGACACATTTGCGGCTGCGTGCTCATCGCCAAGAGATGGGTCCTGACAGTTGCCCACTGCTTTGAGGGGTAAAGTTGAACCTTTTCTTTTTTACTCTGTCTGGATTTGATTATGTGGACACTTGGGAATTCTCAGTGGCACAAATAACTTCTTAAAGCCACTTCTGGGCAAAAGCCACAGCCCTTTTGCTTCACAGGCCCTTCTCTGCCCAGAGTTTTCTGCCCCTGTTGTTGTCATCTTATATAAGTGCTGTTCACTTAGTGTCAACGAACCCACATTGCTTATGATTTACGTTGCAAGGAGGGATGGAGAGGAAGCAGTTTAGAAGCCTGACTCCCCAACCAGCCTTAGTCTCTTTTCTAGACCTGTTAAATCCATCACACCCATATGAATTTAAACAGAAGTGATTTATTTGGATGCTACAGTGAGATTTGGATGTAAGAACAACTGGCAAGTAGTTTGGGAAGCAGAGTTGAAGGGATAATATGAGTATTACTCAGGGTATATATATCAAGAGAGAGGAAGATCTATTTTAAGGAATTAGCTCATGTGATTGCAGAGGCTTGGTGAATCTCCAACATGGAGAGAGGGTAATCTGTTTATTCAAAGCCAACTGATTTAAATATTCCCATCCAAAATAGACCTTCACAGACACATTATCCAGAATAATGTTGGAGAAAATATTTGGATGCCGTGTTTCTGTCAAATTGATACATTAAACTGAACATCACAATATGCATGAAGGGAGAAGATAAGACTGAGGGGAAACCGTCCCCAAACCAGCAAACATCATCGCAGAAAATCCCCGTCTCTTCTGGCTGTCGGTTGCTGTGTCATTGAGGAGCAAACGAAATAAAACAAAACTCAAATAAAACAAAACCCCAGGTATTTATTTTGCTCACTGAAGATCCTGGGGATGAAGTATGCAGACAGGACAGAGCTGGCACACGTTGTCTCGTGGTGCACCTTCTGGAGCCTCAGCTGGAAGCTTCTCAAGCAGGACCCATCTGAAGTCTGGCAGGTGATGCTGCCTGTTGGGGCAGCTGCGGCCCTGGTTCCTGTCCACATGGGATGCACTTTCTGGAATCCTCCACAGACAGCTTCTCATAAAGGGAACCAGGAGGAAGCTGCCGTACTTATTTTGACCCAGGCTCCTAAGAGACATAACGTTATTCGATTCTATAAGAATAGAATAACACTTTATTAAAATGAAGTAATTTTACTTCATTTTCTGCAAATTAGTACAACCTCCATAGAAAACAGTATGGAGATTCCTCGAAGAACTAAAAGCAGACCTACCATTGGATTTGGTAATTTTATTATTGGGTATTTCCAGAAGGAAAAGAAATCATGTTATCAAAAAGACACCGGTACGCACATGATTAATTTGCAGCATAATTCACAATAACAAAAAATGAGCAATCAACCCAACTGCCCATCAATTCAGGAGCGGATTAACAAGACATGGTGTGTGTATACCAGAGTCCTACTCAGCCACAAAGAAGGAAGACTTAGTGCCTTTTGCAACAATTTGAATGCAATTGGAGACCGTTATCCTGAGTGAATATCTAAAGGATGGGAAAACAAACATCACGTGTACTTGCTATTAAATTGGAACTAACCGAAGAGCACGCATGGACTTAGAGGGAAGGAAAACTTAAGGGAAATCAAGCAGCGGGACAGGGGAAGAGGGATGGATGAAAACCTACCTACCGGGCACCGTGAGCGCCATGTGGGTGATGGGCAGAGGTATAACCATGACTCAGCGTTATCAAAGTGATCCATGTCACCCAAAGTATTTGTACCTCCATAATATTTTGAAGTTTAAAAAAATTTAACTTCTTTAAAAATAATGTTAAATAATACCAAATTTTTTATTTTTTATCATAAAATAACCCACAGCTCTAGTATTTGATTCTTCTCGTTTGATCAGATTAATTTCTTTAAAAAGTACAATTTTATTTTTGCCTGTTTGCCCGTGATTGTTGTTTTCTTAGCTTTGCCATTTATTATGTAACCGTGGGCTGATTCGTTGACTTTTCTGGGCTACAGTTTCCTCTTCCGTGTAATGAGGGAAATAATAGTGCCTAGCTCCCAGGGTGGGGTGATGTGGGCATCAAGTAAGGTAATCTCTATAAAGCCTTAGGAACGATGCCTGGAATTAACCAGAAAGACTTGAGTAAATGATTGCTGCAAGCGTGCATTCTGTGTTTTCCTAGGCATCGTGGCATGAGTACTTTTACATTTTGCTGGCACTTTTTTTTATCTCCTCACCCATTTCCTCTCCTTTATTTCCTCCTCCTCATCAAGGTGATCAGACTGGTGGATATTCTTCCACAGCTCTGAACACACACATTTTTCACATTTTTCACTATTTATTTTTTCCAAACTGGAATAACACTCTACGCTTCTGTCCGTACGTTGCTTTTTCATGTGACAGTTTATCATGGGCCTCTCTCCAGGTCAACTGATGTAGCTCGAGCTCATTCTTTTTGGAAACTAAATGATGTTCTATAATATACATTTACCATAACTTTTATTATTATTCTTCAGTTGGTGGTCCTCTGGGTTGGTTCCAGTTTGTTGCAATAAACCTTCTTCAACAAAGCCACTCACCTACTGGGACTCTTGTTTATAGCAGCGAGAGTCTGGGCACACACATTTAGCTTCATGTGAGTGTCACAGAGACAGGAATATGTTTTTTTCCCTAAGGTGTTAACCTGGTGAATGGATAGACATTTGCACAGGTAGTTAGAATACAATGTGAAAAGTGGCTGTAAAATGGAAATGCGTACTTCCAATTATTTGATTGCTGCCTAGGGGAAAATAAAATATAAAAAATCAAACCAGTATCTCCTCTTGAGAACTTTTAACGTATAAAATCCGGAATGATTGGAAGAGTCTGCCTACTTTGTCGAGAAATACACTACACTCTTATTACTTTGGAAGGGGCCAGCTGTTTCCAGATGTCTTTTCCAGTTCTGACTTGTAATTCCCTGATACGTAGACGATTATACAAGCAGGAGTACATTCATCACCGATGACTGCCTAACACGAACCTCACAGTCCTTTAAGGAAACAATACTCTTTTCACGTTAGTTAATCCAGGTTCATGTGCCAATTTTGTCACTTCCATATGTGGTATCCAAATTTCCTCTTTCACTGAAAGATCTATAAACATAAGGAGAACTCTTGCAGTAGAGAAGAAATATGTGTTTATAATTAAAGACATGTATGTGATATCAAAGGCCTTGGTGAAATTCCATGTAACACTATATTTAAAAAAAACTGTCAAAAGTGCCTGTCCCGTCCATAAAAGATTAAAAATTGCCCACTTCAAACAAGCCTTTGCTTGCCTGTGTGCTGATAAGCCTGATTTCATCTTATAATATCCAGCGGCCTGCAGTCTTTGGGGAATTTTTAATTGTAGGTTGTACTCTCTGCTGGAGCCATCCATTGCTGCAATTAAATGGGGTTTACTTCATATCCTGGCCCTGCACTTTGGCAAGAGCTGGCGTGGTCTGCTCAGCCTGTTTCTTTTAATTACATTTGTGAAGGAAAGACACATTTGTTTTGTTCTTCCATGGAGAGGTGGTTAAAAATACCAAATGAAAATTAAAAACATGAGATACTAAATTGACCAGATCAAGTCTCCTATGTCCTAATAACAACTCAACTGCAAGAGTTCTAAGGAAGAAAGTGCTTTGACTTTCAGGGGTTAATTTAGCAAATTGTCCTGGCTTCCTCCACCTGTGAAAGACTTAAGGATGAATTTCCTAAGCTAGCATGCAACTCGTAATGGTCAGAGGTATCTGATTCCTCTCCAGAAAACCTACATGAAAAACTGTCTCCCCACTCCATGAACCCTGCAATGGCCCCCAGGGCCTGATCTCCACCACGTGAGCTCTTCAATCCCCCAGGGCCTGATCTCCACCTTGTGAGCTCTTCAATCCAGTAAGAGTTGCAGTTGCTCTTCTACTCTTCTCCCCCTTCGTATCTCAGCCCATGAGTTTCCTCCTCACCTGCTGGTTTTTCCAGCTTACCTGCTTCCCAGGGCTCATCCCTGGTCGGTTCTTTAACCAGGACCATCCACTTCTCCTTTTCTATGTCTTTCTGCCACACATCCCAGGCAGACATCCACTGTGAATCCCATTTTCTAACCCTATAAACCGAACCGAGGGAGCCCGGTGCAGGCTGGTGCCATTGCTGGCTTTCAACATCATCTGGACCCTGAACGTTACTTAGTAATCTTTCCACATATTTCTGGACAGCTCCCTTTCTCATTCTCCACAGAACAAACCATTGTCCCCACTTGTCCACCTGCATGGATTGGACAGCCTTCGAATACACTCAGGAAAGCCAGTGAGCGGTTTGTTCTGGCTGCTCGTTACTGAGTCCACATCGTGCCCTTGTGAGCACCTCTTTGTCTTCTGGGAGCTAATGAGCCACGCCAGCCATTCATGGTTTGTTTTCCCATTTGTTTTTTGAAGGATTTGATTTATCGCCATCGGCGATAATGTCCACTAAAACAGAAATTTTCCGTTTTGGACCCGTGCCTCCCCTGGGGTGCTGTTTTCCAGCATCACTGGGGAAGGGGTGTGAGCAAGTGTGATTTTATTTATGATGGTGCAAAAGCAATTGTGGTTTTGGACCATGAATTTTAAATCATTATAACTAGACTCAAACAAGTCTTTATTAATCAAAATAGGAGCCATTACAATCAACACGTTGCCATTGAGAAATAAGTTTGTTTCTTCCTGTAGTGTAAAAATCTGTGCTTCAGGATTTAAGGAACTCTCGGAAGCATTCCTGCATCCTGCTGGTCCTGTTTTTCCTGCAAAAGATGTCAACATGGTTGAGGAAGTGGCAGTTGGTTGGTCAGAGGTCAGGTGAATCTCGGGGCTGAGGGCAAACTTCATAGCTCGATTCATTCATCTTTTGAGGCATTGGTCGCACAACCTGTTGTGGAGAAGAACTGGGCCCTTTCTGTCGAGCAGTGCCGGCTGCAGGGGTTGCAGTTTTTGGTGCAGCTTATCGATTTGCTGAGCGGTCTCCTCAGACCTGATGGTTTCCCCAGGATTCAGAAAGCTGGACTGGGTCGGACCAGCAGCAGCATTCCATCACACAGTGACCATGACCTTTCTTTGGTGCAAGTTCAGCTTCGGGAAGTGCTTTGGAAGTTTCTGTCTGTCCAACCATGGAGCTGGTCGTCACCAGTTGGATGAAATCTACTTTTTGTCATATGACATAATCCGATAGAGAACTAATTCCTTATTATTGTGTAGAAAAAAGAAGATGGCATTTGAAAACGACAATTGCTCTGAGTTTCAGTCAGCTCACAAGGCATCCACGTACCAAGCTTTCCCGCCTTTCCATTGGCTGTTAATGCTGAGCCACCGTAGAATGGCCGTGCTTCGATTCTTCGGCAATTTCCCGTGTAGCTGTCGGAGGATCAGCTTTGATGACTGGTCACTGCCAACTTCCCAAGGTCAGCCACTGCGCTCCTCATCTTTAAGGCTCTCGTCTACTTTGCCAAATGTCCTGAAGCCCCACTGTCCTGTGTGTTCATTAGCAGTTCCTGGGCCAGATGCGTTATTGATATTGCAAGCTATCTCCACTGCTTCATGACCCATTTTGCACTCAAATAAGAAAACTCTCGAATTTGCACTTTGTCTAACATGATTTCCATAGACCCAAATAAATATTAAATAAATGGCAAGGAACAAGTCACTGGCAAAAAACAAAAGCCAGAAATGCACAATTAAAATGAGGTATAATGTAACTACATCTGTTTAAGAATGTATTCCAATATCAAACAGCAACTTTCAACAACGCAAAAACTACAATTACTTTTGCACCTACCTATAAAAGTCCCTAGCTGACTCTGACCTCACCCATGCTCCCTACTTCCCTGTCCACCTGGGAGGTATCATCTGTCTTCCTCTCCTCTGTGGCGGAAAATGTCTAGGCTATAACCAAGACAGCTCGCCTAAACCAGTGATTTTCAGCTGGAGTGCCATGAAAAGATCTTACATGCACCATGACAATTTTTAAAGATCATTAATTAAATTATTTTTGAAAGAAATTCAACGCACAGTAAGTATATTCTTTTTTTTTTTAACTCTTTTTTTTGTTTTTGATCAGTGTAATTTAAGTGTGCCACAGAAGTTGAACGATGGGGTTTGAGTGTGCTGGGAGATAAGAGAGGCTGAAAACCGCGGCCCTCACCTGTGTGCCAATCCCCACAGTTTCTGGGGCTCCTGGAAAGTCAGAGCTCCCCTCACTTTTAGCTTTAGCTTGTGTTATTTTCAGCTTCTCGACTTCCTATTCATGGATAATGCAATACCTGAGCATTGCTGGAGAATGTCAGACGCCCCTCTGCTACCTGAGCTCACGTCAAGTGTTAAATGCGTGATCGTGAACCTGAAGTGAGCATGTAAAATGATGGGGCACTTCCACTATTCTTCCACGATAAAGTTACTTACCCTCAGCGATGGCTGTGTGACAGCTTTTCCTCTCTCTCCACATCTCTGTCACCCTCTACCAAAACGTCTCATGTGTCATAAATGACACACATGCCACTCTATCTTTCATCCTGCCTGACTCCTCATTCCAAAAAATTATCTGCACGTTTGTCTGCACATCCTACTTTCCCTCGAGTTATGGTGGAAGACGTGTCTCTGCTCCTATTTAAGGACAAGCATATCCCCTTTTGTCTTTTCAACGACTTCTCAAACTATCATTTCTACTTTGGATCATCAATTTCTCCTTCTTTGCCGGGTCATTTCTTGCAGGAACCAGGCCTTCATATCACGAATGTAAAATATTCATCTTCAAGTATGTCTTGGCTCCATTTTTGCCAGTCTGCACAATAAAACTCTTGAAAGAGTTTCCTGCAGTCAGTCACTACTGTTCCATGTGTCACTTTCTTTTCAACCCACTCTGGTTGGGCTTTCATCAAAGTCACTACAGAAATGACACTTATTAAAGTCTGAGATGACTTCTATCTGGCCACAGCAAGAAAGTATTTTCAGTTTTTGACTCACTGGAACTCTCTGCAGTATATTATCATTACATCCTTCTTGAAATACTCTTCTTCTAGAATAAAAAAAGAAAAAGACCCTCATTCTCCTCTTATGTCTTTTCATCTTGTTCAGCTCCTCCTTTTTCAGTCTACCAAATGCTTTAGTGTCCTGGGACCCAATTCTCAGCTTTCTTATCTGTCTATACTACTCACTCTTCTAATCACCTGGTTTATAAACTTCTTCTAATTTGAACAAATATTAATATTTGAAAAATCTGACTATGAAGTATCGATCTGAATATCACTGTATCATATTTGAATGTCAAAATATTGGTTCATACTCTTTAAGTTTATATCTCCAGCTTTAAATTTTGCAAAAGAATTTCTGTCTACCATTTCTATCCATATACACACAGAGACATGTTTTCATAGATTATGTCTATTCCAGAATGCCTCCATTCAAATTCAGACTGACACTTACTAGTTGTTTGACCTTGGGCTGTTTGTTTAACCCAAGGGCATAATAAAAACAGTGTCAACAATATGGAGTTTTTAGGATGACCGAATGAGTTAATGTTTATTTTTTTGTTTGTTTTAAAATATTAAGGGGGTACAAATGGTTTTGGTTCTATGGATTGCTTTTGTAATGCTTGAATCATGGCTCTAACGGTATTCATTGTATCCCTGAGAGAAGGGTTCCTTCACCCTCTCCCCACTACCCATTTGGTTTTCCCTGAGTTTTACTTCCTTCTGTCACAGGTACGTTCATTTGTTAGTTCCAACTTAACAGTGAATACAAGTGGTGTTTTTTCCCCATTGTTTCATTATTTTATTTTATTTTATTTTATTTTATTATTTTATTTTAGTTTCTTTTATTTTATTTTTTATTTTGCAAGGTGAATGAATGTATCAATGAACAAACACAGTCCCCTCCGGGGCAAAGTGAATTAATGCATCAATGAATGGACACAGTCCATTCATGGAATTGAGGCCCAGGAAATTCACATGAAACTGACCTAGGCATTGGAAATGGGGGTTCCACATTTAGTTCCAAGTGCAAGGTGAAGGAGACACCAAGGCACAGATGTCTCCTCAGCAGTTGTCTGGCCTTTTTGGCTATTGGAGCCTCTGGTGGGGGTTGGAGGTCCCCCTCCTTGCCTGTCATCCAGCCCGCTGGCTCTTCAGCTGGCTGCCGCAGCGCCGACACCGCCAAGGAGGAGGCAGCAGGTCTGCCAGCTCCACTGAGCTGGCCAGGGCGCCAGATGTCCCACGTCAATTCTCCCTCTCCAAGTAGAAACCCTAACTGCTGTTAGGGAAAAGGGGCGAAGACTCGATCTAACTGCTTCCTGCTGAATTGGGTGATGATAGAAGGGGGCAGTTAGGGTTTCTCTGCAGGGAGAGTGATACAGGGGTTCATGGACTGGAACCATCTTTATTGCGTGTGGTTTGATGACATTTCTGGAAAACACAAATCTGATTAGTATAATCAGTAATTTTCCCCATTGTTTCAAAAGACATTAGTTCATCCTTTCCTGTGGCTGAGTTTTCTTTTGTTGTTGTTGTTGTTGTTATTAATCTACTCATGAATTGACAGGCATTTAGGTTGATTCCACATCTTTGTCATTGTGAATCATGCTGCAATAAACATTTGAGTGCAGGTGTCTTTTTGATGAAATGACTTCTTTTCCTTTGAGTAAATACCCAGAAGTGGGATTGCTGTATTGAATGGTAGGCCTACTTTTAGTTCTTTGAGGAATCACTGTACTGTTTTTCATAGCATTTGTACTAATTTGCAGTCCCACTAACAGTGTATATGCATTCCTATCTGCATCCACGTCAGCTTCTATGGTTTGGGGACTTTTTAATAAAAACCATTCTAAAAGGGCTAAGGTGATATCTCCTTGTGGTTTGATAATAATTTGCATTTTCCTGGCTGATGGGTGACATTGAGCATTTTAGGGTAAGTTTGTTGGCCTTCTGTCTATCTTCCTTGGAAAAACTTTTGTCTTTTACCCACTTTTTGATGGGGTTGTTTTTTTTTCCTTGCCAATTTGCTTCAGTTCCTTGTAAGTTCTGGTTATTAGCCCTTTACTGGATGTGTAGCTTTTTCTTATTCTTTAGGCTATTTGCTCTGTTGGTTTCCTCAGCTATGAAGAGGCATTTTAATTTAACAAAGTCCCATTTATTTATTTATTTTTGTTGTTGCCATGATTGTCCTTTTAGTCATAAGTTCTTTGCCTAGGCTGATATCTAGAGAGTTTTTCCTACATTTTCTTCTAGAATTCTTATGGTTTCATGGTATACATTTAAGCCTTTTATCCATCTTGAATTAACTTTAGAGTGATGAGGAACATGGACCCTGTTTCACTCTTCTGCATGTGGTTATCCAGCTCCCCCACCACCATTATTGAATAGGACTTCTTTTCCCCAGTGTATATTGTCGTCTGCTATTCTTTTATGATAGACTTGCCAAGTTCAAAGCTCTGTGATCCTGATGTAGTCTTATTTATTGTTTAGCTGAGTCTTCATTTTCCTACTTACTGCAATTTCTGTGATGGTAGCATCCGAATTTGGCACTTATCCATGCCCAACTGTATTGATCTGTACTCACTTTGAGAAATCACTGGACATAGTATCATAACCACCTTTTTAGCAAGACATTCTGAAATCTGATTCTTGAAGGTCTAGGATACACATTTGACTATGCCCCTCTCTTGCTTTTTTTGGAACTTGAAACAACTACTTTCTATAATTTTACCACTGATGGTTAGCTCTACACTACATGTGGGAGACGTGTTTAGGCAAGGGAACATATTTTCCTCCCATCTGCCATTTTGCCACTCAGCAGAGTGCCTCATCCCTCCTGTGGTCTGAACCTGATTCTTGTACCAATGTCTGCGGACCCTTCCTTTTGTCACAGAGAAGTTTAATGTTAAGTGTGTAGTACCAGGGTTCCAGGGACCAGCGATTTAATCTGTTATCCTCACCCACTGTCTCTGTGATTTTACATGAGTCAGTCATTTTCTCTGAGTCATTGCTTTCCTTTCTCCAAAATGGATAAGGATTCCTATTTACATCTCACAGTTGGCACGAAGATCATTTGAAATAAAGTGTGTAGAAACACTTGGGGAACTATAGAGCAGAGATTGTGTCCAAATGAAGAATCCAGACTGCCAGTTTAGTTAGCTGTAGACATTTAAAAATCTTTAGCCAGCATTTAAAATTGTGTATACTTTGCTTGAAATATAGAACTTTGGCTTTTATTGGACAATCAGAAGGTGAGATCACACTGGACATTCAAATATGACAGAAATTTTCTGTAACTGAGAAGCAGATGGTCCTCGGGATGGGTGGACGTGTGGAGAGATCCTGTCTGTGCTTACTTTCCCCCAGTGGCATCACACATTTACTTTGCCAGCACTCAATTCTAAAGTCTATTCACATTGACTGTTAGAGATAATTCTTTAAAAATACCAAATAGCTATGCCATTTATGGAGTGAGTTTTGTAAAACAGGGCAGTTTCTATCATGGATGTTAATTATAAGTATTAACTTTCTTTTGTTAAAAAGAAAAAAGAGGCTCAGCGCCTGTGCTCAGTGGTTAGGGTGCCGGCCACATGCCCTAGGGCTGGCAGGTTTGAACCCGGCCCAGGCCTGCTAAACAACGACATCTGCACCAAGAAATAGTTGGGTATTGTGGTGCACGCCTGCAGTCCCAGCTACTTGGGAGGCTGAGGCAAGAGAATCGCTTAAGCCCAAGAGTTTGAGGTTACTGTGAGCTGTGTTGCCAGGATACTCCACCAAGGGTGACAAAGTGAGACTCTGTCTCATTAAAAAAAAAAAAAAAAGAAGAAGAAGAGCAAAGTCAGAAGAGTGAAAGAAGGAACAATTTATACTCCTAGGAAAAGGTAAAGATAGACAAATCTCTAACAGTGGCTTAGCTGAATTAAGTGACAATGTGATATTTTCATGTGTAAACTAGAGTCTAGTGTGGTAAATTGCCACTGAAAGTGACTGGTTACTGGATCCAGAGACCTTGTCCCTATGATCTGTGTAAAGTCCTCTGGATCCCATAGTGCCTCGGAAATACATAGAAGGTGGGGTTTTCTCTCTAGAGCTTATAGTTGAAGAATTGTAAGTTGAAACCTTCCTATC
Organism: Perodicticus potto; assembly: GCA_963574655.1. Lineage (NCBI taxonomy): Eukaryota > Metazoa > Chordata > Mammalia > Primates > Lorisidae > Perodicticus > Perodicticus potto. The sequence continues at coordinate 36,096 of CAUYRH010037851.1, read as the reverse complement.
TCAATGTTATCTATAAAGTAATTCATTATTAAAATAATCGTATACATATGAAGCAAATTAGTTCCTAGATGGGAATTTTAGGGAATGAAATATTATCTAGCAAGAAGGAAAGATCTTTTAACATCTATCAACTTAGTGGATTATTGCTCCCCCTGGCCGGCTGTCTCCCTCCAGGAGCCTGAGGATCTTTGCACAAACTCCTTTAAGGATGTGCCAGTTTTTCTTGCTGACGCTTTGAGGTCTGATAACCACATGGGAAACCGTTCTCCTTACGGACGTCTTCCATGAAGCAAATTTTTCAGCTGCTATATTTGGCTTTTTCTCATTGCACCCTGATTTGTTTCTTTTTGCTAAAATAGCCACATGATCATCTTCTGTTCTCCTGTGTTTCTCCACTGGGTACTTTGATATTAAACTCATGTGGCGTCACGTAGCCTGACGTGTCTCCCTTCTTTTTTGCATCCACCCAGAGGCAGGGCTGCTGCTGCGGTTACTCCTGGCTCGTGCTTCCTGGTACACACTTAATATATCAAAATACCATTAATGTACGTCGCCTTCACTGCAGGTGCCCATTTCAAACAATAGATTGGGGATTTTCCCTGATGTTTGCTTAGACTTGGGGAGGAAGGATTAAAAAACATTATTTTTCATCATACTTATAACAAAAAGAAAAAATAACAAAATTATCACTGTATTTAAAAGAGTATGTGAATTTTTTGTGTACTTTTCATTTTTTTTTCTTTTGGTGGTTACATTAATGCCATAAGGACAGTGACTTATGTAGCAAGAGACTGCTGGACACGAGCTAATGTTTAGCAGTTTTAGTCACCTTTATTTTTTTTTATCATTAGAATTACGTTAACCCCAGTCCAGTAGTTAAGTCTGGAGTTTTGATGTATTTCATTTTGTTACAAAAAATGTGGAATATTCAACTATTAGAAATACTGCTTGTGATTTAAGGAGATGGACGAGTGTCACAACCCAAACTTGGTAACTCTGTTCAAGGGAAGAAGCTATTGAAAAGGCAGAGACTTGACATAGGTTATTGCTTGGTTTAAGATGTCTTAAACAATAGAATCCGATGTGCATAGCTGAATTTCTGAAATGATCATGCACTTATGCCTCCCAGAATAAAAAAAGAAGGAACACCAGGAAGGAGGGAAAGAAGACAGAAAGGGATGGAAGAAAGAGGAAAGAAGGAAAAAAGAAAACAAAAAGACAAGAAAGAAAAGGATGCTCTTTGAAGGACAACTTTACATAATGAGAAATTATTCTTCTGTAACATTAACTTGGAATGCTCATGTGTTGGGGCTTCCTGCAGTTTATCACAGCTGTTTTTTAATTGTCTATCCTTGCTCAGTTCTAGAGGCAGGATCTTGTCTTTCTTACTTATTATTATGATCCCTAGCACAGGTTTTGGCATAGAGGACTTGCTATATGTCTGTATCTCTACATCAACTCCTCTTTTGGTAGGTTTGAAATTCCTTTTTATTTAATGGAAAAAAGACTGCGTGGAGGTGTCTGTTTGCAAAGTCTGGCCAAGTATGCAACAAACTTAAAACGGTTTGCATGCCTACTTCGGCCACTCCTTTCTAACTCTCCTGAAACCTTAAGTGTTGGGAATCTTTGCCGTGCTGATGGTGAAAAAGACATGCCAAAGAAAGGAGAGGTGGAGGTGGGGTCTTGCATGAGATTCCCTTAGAGACCTCTTGCAATGCTCGTCCCCAGGTCCGGACCTGAGACCTTTTGTTTCAATTGATAATGGATGATGCCCATAGAATCAGCATTTTAAAAACTCCCCAGGTGATTCAGTGTTCAGCATGGATTGAAAAACAGCAGGTCTGGATGATCCAAGCTACATTAGTTCACAAGCTCCCAAGTGGGGAGAGTGGTGGTGTGGCTGGCTCATGGTATAAAGGAGTGTCCACAATTAAAGCTCCCCCCTTCCCTGACTCGATGGCTACCCATGCCTTTGATCTTGCCTCACCCTGTTGAAAGAGGACCTGGGAATGAGGGAAGGGATGGAGGGAGTTATGAAAAACATACCTCATTTGGGGGGTTAGAGTCTGCCTTTAATATATGTTTTAAACCAACATACACTGAGTTATTGTTAACAAATACTTATTGAGAGACAACTCTAAGCCTGGATTCACAGGCCCTGTGGATAGAGCAGTGAACAAGACCAGCAAAGTTCCTGCCTTCCCAGAGATGACATCCTGGGGAGCAAGACGGAGATAGACAAACATATGTGTCAATGTCATTGACATCAGTGAATACTGAGAGAGGAAAACTGAAGCAGAATCAGGAGTAGAGTAGTGAGGAGAGAGAAGGGTTAGATGGGGAGGTCAGGGAGGACAACTCTAAGGAGGTGATGCCCGACTTTAGACCTGGAGGAAGACAAGGAGGAAGACCTGGAGGAAGACAAGGAGTAAAAGCAGGAGAGCCCCTGAGCTGAGGATGCCCTGGGCATGTTCAAAAGTAGAAAGAAAGTCCTTGAGATTAGAATGGAGCATATCATGGAGGGCCTTACAGACCAGGGATAGGAGTCTAGAATTTGTGTCAATTGTGATAAAGAATTTGTCTCAATTGTGATAAACAGTCCTCAGAGATAATGAACAGGAGATGGACTTTCATTTTCAAAAAATCATTCTGTTTTGAGGAAAATGGATTATAGGGCTTTAGATTAGAAGGAGCCCTTGAGCATGTCAATATAGACAGGAGAACAGAGGAGGGAAGCCACAAGAGAAATGAGTCAAATGGGGGTGGCCCACCATTTGGGAGAGCAGTGGCATGGCCAAGGAGATAAGAGTAGCTTAGATGAAGATTGCAACAGGGGAGGGGAGAAAATAAAACGAGATGGAGGATATGCTTGAAGGTAAGAGTGTAAAGACGTCTGCTGTGTTAACGACTGGGAGCAAGAGAAAGGGCAGACTCAAGGGGGTAACTGGTAGTTATACATATAAAATCATTGTAAAATGATGCTTAAACATTGGGCAAGATACATGACAAGTCCTCAGTAAATCTTGGTTATTATCAAACATCCAAGTTAGTGGGTTGAATAGACCCTTGGGCATTCAAGTCTGCAGCTCAGAGGAGAGGATGGAGCTGGAGATACACATTTGGGAGACATCAGGGTGGGGTGGTACTTAAAACCACTTGGCTGGATGAAATAATCAAGGGTGTTGGTGGAGAGCAGAGTCCTTGAGCACTTCTACACAGGCACTGAGAGCAGTGGAGGGAGCCTAGAAGAGAAGGAGTGAAGGGAGGCCCCCACGAGATTGCAGCAAATTCTGGAGCATGGCAAGACCTAGAAGCCGTGTGCAGAGTGTTTTAAGCTGGGAATGGACTAAAACATTGCTGACAAGTGTTAAAAAACAATGGAGTGTGAGACCGACTGTTAGAGGTTAGGAATGACCTTGTTAAACTGTTGGCTTTGAGATCTGTAGAAGGCTCCCCTGCAAATTTGACATTTTTCTTGCTCTTTCTTGGAGAGACATCTTAGTGTTTGCTTTGTCCCTTTTATCTTGCTCCCCTTTCTTCTTTGTGGCTTTTCATTATCTTGCTCATTCAGTGAAGCAAGCAACTATCTGCCTGACTTTAAAACTGAACAGCTTTTGTCTTCAGGACAAGCCCCATCCAAGAGTCATGAGCTGTGCTTTCCACAACAACAGTATGTCTTTATTAATTAGTCAGGCCATTGTGTATGTGCCTCCTAGATGAATGCCGTTAGAGGGAGACGTGGAAATAGCCATTATTTACATAAGTAACATATTTAAAAATTACATGTGAATGTCAAAAGATAATTAGATTGTAAGATGCCAATGGCTCTTGACTTTGCCATTTTAGGAGAGAGAGCGCTGCCATCTGGAAAGTGGTGCTGGGCATCAACAACCTGGACCACCCGTCAGCATTCATGCAGACGCGCTTTGTGAAGACCATCATCCTGCATCCTCGCTACAGCCGAGCGGTGGTGGACTATGACATCAGCATCGTGGAGCTGAATGAAGACATCAATGACACAAGCTACGTGCGCCCGGTCTGCTTGCCCAGCCCAGAGCAGTGGCTGGAGGCTGACACGTACTGCTACATCACAGGCTGGGGCCACATGGGCAACAAAAGTAAGCCAGGACCTTTGGAGCCTTTCAGCTTGTGACAAGAAACACCCTGTTTCTGCCTAGGCTTTAGTAATAATTTCCCATTTCCACTTACAAGAACTCTATCCACAAATAGTAAATGGTTGGTGTGCGTGTTACATTCCTCTGGCTGTGCAAATCAGACATGCTAATAATCCATCATGGCGCTTAAACTTGCCAAGCTCAGGTGCAATTTCAGTGATCTTTCTCAGACTGCAGAATGTCTCTCCAGGGAGCCCCTGTCAACATGTGGGAGACTCTGGGCACCTCCCAAAGGAATTCACATATTTTCTCCATCGACACAAAGGGATGGCTCTGTCCTTTTCAGCATCTCTCTGTCATATCCTCCAGGATTAAAGGTCCTTACATCAAATAACGGCTACTAGAACATGTGATGAAACATGCTGTTTTCACCAAGAATAGAGCAACCCTTCCCCTGTTAAGATTTTCATTGCAGCAGCTGTTATTTTTGGTAGCGTCTAATAAGAGGGGAAAAGCAGGAAACAACTTATTTAACCAAACTGAGCCTCCCTTTTCTTATGTAGAAAATAAAAGGGTTTCCCCAGGTAATTGCTATGAACACTACTAATTGGAAAAAATTCTGATTCTGAACAAGAAATGAAATGACATTTCATTTGAAATGACATTTCAAGTAAAGAATAGGATTCTTTTGGTACAAAAATGTTCATAGGATATTTGCATTTCACATTAGCTAGTTCCCTTTGGAGTCATTTCACCACTGTAAATATTTCCTCTCCTTCTCTTTGTTCCAGTGCCTTTTAAGCTGCAGGAGGGGGAGGTGCGTATCATCTCCCTGGAGCAGTGTCAGGCCTACTTTGACATGAAGACCATCACCTCCCGGATGATCTGCGCCGGCTACGAGTCGGGCACTGTGGACTCGTGCATGGTATGTGCTTTCTCCTTACCGAGAGGATTCAGTGTGGCATTGACTTCCTCTGGGTTCCTCTAAACTCATTATTCTTCATGTGCGCTCCTTTGGGAACAGGTTTTGAAAACTGTTTGTTGCCACATGTTGGATCGTTCCTAGTGTGTTTCCCTTCAGCCAGGACACAGGCAAACCCCTAACTACCTCTGTCCCTTCTATTCACATTATTCATGTTGCCTTCAGCCTTCACATCTATTTATTCTGTGGGGGACATTAACTGAGGAAAACGATTGTTTCTGTCCATCTCATTCAACCATGTTATTGGCTGGGATAAATGAGGTGCTAGCAGGAGCCGGGAGTAACCATGGCTCTAACCCCAGGGAGCAGGGCGGGAGGGGGGCTCCGAAGAACAGTATCAGCCCCAGAGCAATGGCATTAAGGCCCTCATACCCCACCCCAAGTTCAAGGGTGTGTGTCACAGGACTCCCTCTGTCTCAAGGGTGAGCACACTGGCATTGTCTGGGCCGTTACTTGATCGCTGAAACATTCTCAGATGTCACTGGACCCAACCCTTAGATACTCATGGCCATGGCAATTTTCAAAGCAGACTAACTTAGCAGTGCAGGGAAGATGCATTTTTATTTTTACTTAATACATATTTATTGACTATTTACTGGACTGGCTCCTGGGAAAGGATGAACATTTGCAAGTTCTCAAAAACCTTAAGTTAATAAAATGAAGTGGAGAACAGCTTTTATACTACGCTGCTATGAAGTATCTTTGTTATTTTACTACTTAGGACTAGATTCAATTGCTCCTCCCACAGTTTAGTAATAGAAGAAGAGATAGAATGATACTGCTACTGCTAACTCAACATCATTAAATGACACTTTTGATGGCCCATTTTTGAATGGAAATGTCAGGGGATTCGGAATACCCCAGTGGTGATTCCGTAGGCGGTTGTCGTAGGAAACAGGGAACAGACACTTCCCTTGGAGTTTCACGGAGGCCATCTTCCATTCTGCCTCTTGGCCACAAGTCATCCAGCTGAGGCAGGTGGTGATAGAGGAATCCTTCCCTTCTATACAAGAAGCCCAAGTTTCATTCCCCAAGCCAAAAAGAGTGTTTTGGAAGATACAAAGTGGGGCATGGAGCAGGATTTGCAGCCTCAAAGATCTCTGCCTGTAAGGACAATGTCACCCGGGGATGGGGATGCTATTTAACCTCATTAGACAGTTTTCTGGGGCTAATTCTTTTTTGTATACAGGGTATTTTGAGGATTAACTGATTAATGCCTGTGAAAGTTCCTATCTTTCATCTATCTTTGTGTGATGTCTGGACATACTTAGACATTCACTACACTGTAATTACATTACCATCTATCACTTTAGGGCTGATTGCCTTCCAGGCTCTCTGCAGAAGGTTTTCTAAAGCTCATTTAATTGTGAGCATCACTCCACGTGGCAGTGTCATTGTTTCCCTAAATAGAAAATCACAGAGCAGAGAGATGAAGTCATTTGCCCAGATCACCCAACAGGAAGGATGTGAATGTGAGGATGTGACATCAGGCAGCCTGGCTTCCGGGCCCAGGAGCTCAGTGGCGGCAGTAACTACTGGAAAGAGGTTTCTCCCTTTCCCCCATATGACTTGGAGGTTTACCAGACTAGCACCTCTTAGAACACATTGAAGATCATCTCTTGTCATTGCTAAGGGATGGAAAGGCGGGGATGCTTTGCAAAGGAACCAGAGGCCCAAGCACAGACACAGGGACAGGCAGGGTCATGTCATGACATTTGGTAGGACCAGGTGATGCCAACTTCTTCAGTCACGGAACTCAGTGTGCAGGCATCTTGAAATGCTACCGGCTATTCTCCAACACAATCTCCAGTAGACAACACAAAACCAAACAAAAGCTGCTTTTTACTAGACCCGGAACCAGTAATTATACTCAAACCTCTTTTGCATGATGCACATTATCTTTCATAATTGCACAACAGGACACAGTGGAAGCCCCGGGTCCCTCTGTGATGGCCTGGACATCACTGGGTCAACATTGAGGCCAAACGTGAACTTTGGTTTAAAGACCAACATCACAAAGAGAAAAGGACAGTGCAGATTAATTGTGTCTTTAGCTGTATTCTCTCCTTCATTTTGAACTGTTTGTTCTTCACCTTTTCTTTTCTACCTAATGGAACACCTACCCAACTCTCTAAGCCTGAATCAAAACCCACATCTCAGGACGGATTTTCACTCCTCTCTGCCTGGAGTCATCACTCCCTCCTTTGAACTCCTCTTATCGTCCTTAGATTTTGCTTTCACGTAAAGTTATTTTTGTTACCCACTAAGCATCTTAGTATTTATTTTATCTAAGGGGAGTTAAAAATTTGTTAAGTATGTCTGATAGAAATGTTTCCAGGACATTTTGCTTTAAAAAAAATTCAATTAGGCTTTTGGGCAGAAAAATGTGTTTAGTTCCTTGTAAGTTCTATGCTTATTATTTAGGTGTTAGGGCCTTGGAAAGTTATGAATTTAAAGATCACCACTTCCATAAATGCGGATAATACAATAGATAAGTCAATTTTGCTTTTTTTTTTTATTTTATAGACAGAGTCTCACTTTATCGCCCTCACTAGAGTGCTATGGTGTCCCAGCAACCTCCAACTCCTGGCCTTAGGTGATTCTCTTGCCCCAGCCTCCGAGTAGCTGGGACTACAGGCCCCCACCACTACACCCGGCTATTTTGTGTTGCAGTTTGGCCGGGGCCAGGTTCGAACCCGCCACCCTTGGTATATGGGGCCGGCATCCTACCCACTGAGCCACAGGCACATTCTTCTCAAGATGCGGGGTAGCTTTGAGGCTCCAGAGTTGCAATGCTGTTCCCCAACTGCCACTTAAAATCCTGGCTTTGCCAATGAACAAATTGACCTGTGGTTCAGTTTCAATATCTCCAAAGTGGATATAATAATAATGAATAATATCAATTCTTAGATTCTTAGGCATTTGTAAAGAATAAATGATCTAATCCAAGGAAAGTGTTTCGAAGAGCATTGCTAAACATGGTTCCTAATATTTTTCAACATTGCCAAGTAGGAAGACCGTAGGTATGCTTCCAAGTGTGAACATTTTATAGGGCAAGAAATATTTGTAATTTTCCACATGAATTTACATACTTAGTTTCTTATTTTTTATGGCATCAACCCCTCTCTTCTGGAGCAGTGCAGAATGCTCTTATCTACCCTCATCTTTTCAGATATAGCAAATATTATTGTCTATAATGCCATGGTGTTTTATTGTTAACTATATTTGGGGGAAAGAGCTGAATAAAACTCAGTGGGAATACCTAAACCTAAATATTAAGGATGAAAATCTTTATGGATATGAAATAAAACATAGGCTATAAATAAATGAAATTCTTCATGGTAAATCATTCTTAACTGGTATTTTGTATTCAAATACACTAAATAAAAAACTCCTAAGTATACTGAGGGGCCCCCACATGTGTTACACTTAAAACATTCATTCACATAGCAAGAATCTTCAGAATAGAGAGGTATTTTAGGATATTTTTGTAGTGTTGTTTGTGAGGAGGAAAAAAAAAATCTTTGTTCCGTTTTAGGTACTTTTTACAGCTATAAGATTAATCAAACTTAAAGAATGAGGTCAATTAGGAGATAAGTTCTGATACTTTAAAAAAATTATGATGTATTTTGACAAATGCAGTAAATGACTAAAAAGATGTCTTCTAATTTTATGGAAAGAATATAATCCCTTCCCATGCCACTCTCTTTCCTTTTAAAGTATGAGTTTAAGATGTTCCTTTCTAAGTTCCATTTATTCAGTGAAAACCACAGTGCCTCCCCAAGCTGACAAGATCTTTGAGGAAATTTTCCAAGTTTGTTAAGCAAGTTTATCTTCATTGTATCCTCAGGGTAGCCCAGAAGCCATTAGAAGTCTGCAATCTCAGTGACTAATTCTTTGCCCTCCATTACAGGGTGACAGCGGCGGGCCTCTCGTTTGTGAGCGTCCTGGGGGACAGTGGACTTTATTTGGTTTAACCTCATGGGGTTCCGTCTGCTTTTCCAAAGTCCTGGGGCCTGGTGTTTATAGCAACGTGTCCTACTTTGTCGAATGGATCCAAAGACAAATATATATACAGACCTTTCTCCTGGACTAACTATAAAGAGGGTCAGAGATTTTGCCAGCTACACGCAAAGAAAATGGCCTTCTTGACTGTGAAGAGATTGCCAGAGAGAGCAATACGGAAGCACTTTTCATGGGCAGGGATGCTCAACGCTGAGCTGCAAATTTGCATGTTTGTTTTGGACTAATTTTTTCAACTTATTTTTTTCAACTTGATTTTTCTCTTATTTCCAGTTCGCTGAAAGACTTTTAAAAGACTAAGCAAAGCAGATTTTGTTCTTTTGCCAAAACTAACCTTGACTGCAACACGCAATTATTAGCTCTGGAGAGATTTAAAATAATGTGGGCACTAGGGTAACATGTTATAGACGGTTCCCTTTTATCCTGTCACACAAAGGACACTGAGATTTAGGCCAACTTATTATACGTCTTGGCAGTTTCTGTTTCTCAAGTGCAGTAGCAGAATGACAAAATTTGACATTAACCTTAGAGACTTGCTTTTGATTTATTAAAAGCCAAGATAATGTACATGCTTAAATTATTTCCTGTTACTCTTTTGAGGCTTACGTGATTCTGAGAACTTAAACAAAAGACAGAAGTAAAAGATGACAGCATCCCATTTGGGTGGCAAAACCTATAAAATGTAAAGTTCTTTGGGTCCCTTAGCATCACAGACTGCCCATTCTGAATTTAAATCATGGTTATAATTTTATAGAAAAGTCTGCCCTGAACTTCCCTCATAGTTGGGGTTTGTTCAGTGGGTATCAATTAGCTGATTGGGATTTCAAAAACTATATCAATAGTCACAGGAAATATTTTGTTTTGCCTGTACTATGTATGAAAACAAAGTGGATATTAAATTTTATCAGAAGAGAACTTGCTTTAGGATGGAGGGATGCAAATTATTTTAAAAAATAAAATAAAACTGCATCTCTTGCCCAATTAAAACACGTTCTGTTTTTCTGTATTCGTGCATATCGATAAAGTCACAGAAATATATTTCAAAGCACGGTAAAACTCTGCATGGAGTAAAACATTTTGGAATTTTACTCAAAAGGTATTTAACATCTGGTGTTGCAATTTCTTTGTATTGATAGTTACAATTTCGAAAATGATTTTGAGCACTAGGACACTTTATGCAAATCAATTTTGAAGTAATTCGTGGTTAAGTCTTCCCCCACCCCACTAAAAAGCTTCAAAACACAAATCTTCACATATATCTAATTTAATTAGTCGGACATTCATTTTGCAACATTCAGATGAATGCCTTTTGAACAAATGCACTTCCCTATGAACCTCCACCAGCCACCTGGACTGCCCCAGCATTCCAAACAGAGCCTACTTGCAATTTTATACATGTATTTTTGTACTCTTTTTCTATATGTAAACCTATTTGAAATTCCCTGTTGTTTAAACACTTTCCACGTTATTCATATCCTGTCTTGTATAAACCTAGTGCAAGTGTGAAATACAGCAACTGAACGGTGGTCACATTGTATGAAAGTTTAAGAACATGTCAGCCTCATTATGATTTTAGGTACATACTCAATGTAACAACTTTCAGCATTGCTCAACATCTGTTCAGTGAAATGTACATATTGTACTTATTTTCAATAATTCTTAATACAAATAAAATTGTATAACTTTTTTTTTGACGGATATATATCTTAGATAGCAAGTCTCAGGAAGTTGTTTCTTACCCTATAATCACATGGTGGCACTCAGCACCCCACCTGTCAACATTTATCTTTCTTATATCTCATTCTCATGGGTACATGCTCTTTTATTTTAACCTTGATTAGTCTGAAATTAGAGATTGTTAATAGTTTCAAATAACCCATTCAGTGAACAATGAGAACCTTAGCTCTGGAAAAGAACAGGGGTCTTCAACATCCAGGGTACATTTGGGGGAATGGACCCAATTCTTTAATAAATCTTTTGTAATAAAATTATATCTCAAAATGTGTATTATTAGTCAATTTTCTTGACTAGTAGAAGTAACAATATGTTTGATCCTCCCCTCCAATTTGGTGAAATATACTAAACATTGAAATGCAAAGATCAGGCCGGGCAGGTGGCTCATGCCTATAATCCTAGCACTCTTGGGTGGCTGAGGCGGGTGGATAATCTGAGCTCAGGAGTTTGAGACCAGCCTGAGCAAGAGCGAGACCCTGTCTCTAAAAAAATAGCCAGGCATTGTGGTGGGTGCTGGTAGCCCCAGCTATTCAGGAGGCCAAAAAAAGAGGATCACTTGAGCCCAAGAGTTTGAGGTTGCCATGAGCTATGATGCAATGGATACAGAAGGCAACAAAGTGAGACTCTGTCTCCAAAAAAAAAAAAAAGCAACGGATTGCATCAGCTTGGATAACATTGTTTAAAAAGAGTTACTTACTTATAAATATGACCCTGAAAACGCTTCCTTACATCCCAAATTTTTTTAGCCTAGGGGCCAGATGTGTTTCAAATTTCAGAAGTTTCCAAATTATAAAAAGATAATACAGTTTAGCACTCTGTAATAAAATAGGCTATTAATATTTTTGTAGAAAAAATATGAATAATTTTATGAAGTAAATAAATAGCCTTACATTTGTTCAAGGCACTGAATTTGTGCTTAATTTATGAAAAGTATTTTAGTTTTCAGAGCCCTGGAAATTTTGGAATTGTAGATACAAGATCATGGCCCCATAATATGAGCACTCATTTTTCCCCCTATTTATATGTACAGATAATTCATATCTTGAAAATTAGCTTTTTCTCTTAGTGTTTTTGGCTCATTTTTTATTCTTAGATTCTAACCTCTTATTTACAAGTGAACATACCTCTGAATTTTTATTTAGCAGAAGATTCTGATCTCAAGGAATGAATGCCAGCTGCTATGAGGATAGCAAAGGATAGGATGTCATTGATTTTTCCATATAAGAAAAGGCCAAAACAGTTTTCTGGTAAAATGTCTGCTTCTTGCTAAGTTCTGGTTCTAATTACACTTGGATTCAGTGAGTGTTACTAAGAGTGATAATAAGTTTTCAGTACACGTTATTTATCAAACAGTTTATTTAAAAAAAATAAGGAAATAGAAAGCAACTTTCCTTAGCCATGTGGGCTTTTGAAAGTTTGTTAAATCAATACATATAAAATACTATATGCAATAATATCAGAAGGCTACAAAACAATGTCAGACCACAATAGCAGGCAGCAGGTAGAAGATTATACCCTGAGAATGATAGTTTGATAGTCACTAAGAAGACCTTGATGTAGACATTGAACATTAGCATGGAGATTCAGGAAGCAAATTCTGGATGATTGATGGCTGACAGCATTCAGATAATAGAAATACTAATAGAATTTTAAAAGAACTTCAGCAAGAATACATGATATTATAATAGCACCTGGCCTTCCTTAGTGTAAACCTATAGTAGAACCTCTGTAAGTTGACCACTCAAGGGACTGCAACAAACTGGTCTACATACAGAGGTGGTCAACACAGAGCACTGGGCCAGTTGTTCTGATATGTACATGTGGTGCACGTCTGCTCTATGAAAATTAGTCCAACGTAAGAAGTGGTCAACGTAGGGAGATGGTCAACTTTGGAGGCTCTACTGTAGTTTCTTTGTTCCAACTAAAGCCAGCATGCATGATTTGAGACAGCAGTAAACTTGCTATATAGACATTCCGGTCCTCAAATGTGTTAAATTTTTTTTTCTCGGAACCTCATAGATACCTCCTGAGAACAATTTGTATGAGTCCCAATTTGTATCTCATTTTTTCAAGCCCACAACACTAGAAAAGTTGTTGGATATTACACAAATAATGAACCTTCAAGTTGGTCTCTAGAAGATTATTTTGAAATTGATGGTATCATTTTGATTAGGCTATTTGCAGTTTTAGAATACAAGAAATTGCCCCATGGGCTGTCGGCTCAGTTGATTCTATTTTCCTGACCTATGGCCTCAGTTTCCTAATTGACAACATCTGTGCAGAGACAGCCCACATAAAAAGTCTTCTTTTGACTGCTGCTGAGAGAGGAATGCATTCCTGGTATCTGATAAAACCCTCTCCATCTTTCCTGCTCCTTCTCACCTTAGGAAAACACTGAAATGACCAGGGAGGTATGTCTAACTTATTTTAAGCAGTATGATTATACTTTATTTTAGGTATAATGTTATTTAAAAGGCTCTTGGAAATTTATCTGTAAATTAACCATTTATAACATTTTTTCACATGGAAATCTTTTCTGAGTCCTAACTCAAAAGTACTTTCGTTTTTAATTAAAAAAAATACATTCAGATTGCAGCCAACTCATTTGAAGAATTTCCTGAGAATATGAGAACTCCCAATAAAATAAATGCATCTCCAATGGCTCCCCTTGAAAATGTTTACATTTCTAAGACAAATGAAATGCTTTTATAAAATCCAAAAAGTTTCATAAAAGCATTTGATTCTGAATTAAATATTTCATTTACCTAAACTCTGTCCAGGTCAAACCCCTCTATTACAAATGTGTATACAAACACATAATAATGGTCATTGTGTCAGCCTTCCCAAGCTTAGTAAAATGCCTGTGCCCCTTGTGGACACAGTTTTTACTTGGTTGTGACATCTCTTCAAAATCTCTCTTCTACACTTGAAAGAAGACTTCAACTTCAAGGAAGGTACCTGTTTTCTTAATCTCTTGAGGCCTCAGTTTCATAGCAGCCTGGGTCTACAGCAGTTTCACATACAGATAAGTTTCCTTGCTGAACAGCACAAGAGGACGCAGGCTTCATTGCAAAGACAGCAGAAGTTCCGGACATGGGTCTTCTCCCTGACTTGCCAGCTAATTGCTCAGCATATGTTGATGTCACTTGATCCATCTTTCCAGCCCCTCTCCACTTCTTGAGAGCTTCAGTTCTCTCCACTGGAGTTAGTTTGTCAAAAGGCTTAGCTCTCAGGATTGGAGACGGAAACAGGGATCCCTGAAGAACTCTGTATATAAACCTAAATTAGAAGGAGCAGCACAGAATTAAGTTCACCTCAAGTGCATTGAGGGGCAGACAAAATTACTATCTGATTAGAAAAAATTAAAATGATTTGGGGGCCACACGGCTTCTAAGTAAAGGGAGTGAAGTATAAAATGGAGATAAAAACAATACTAAATAAATTAATATTTGTAAAGTGCTTAGAAAATACAAAGTGTGAAATCTTTGTTAAATAAATGAAAATAAAATCTGTAAAAGTAGACATATCTATAGTTGCCGTATTGCAGACTTAATGTTGGGTTACGTGAGATAATACAGGCAGAGTGTTGACACACAGCAGGTATTCAGATACGCTAGCTTTTTGTCCCTTCTAGACCAAGCTGGCAGTGTTTCCAGTGGTATAACATTCTCAAAAATTTTGTGAATCTTCTATGTATGTCATTGGGATTTATTCCATTAGGTAAGAAGGCCGTCCACAGACCTTTCCTGTATAATCCCAACTCTTCCCCTGGAGAATGCTGCTGAGATGGTTGAGGGGACCAATGGCTCACGTACCTGATCTCCTCAGCACTAATAAAAAGGCTGTTCAGCTATGCTCTTGGCCTTCTCCCCAGAGCAACTCCTCATAGTCAAATCTTCTAATTTTAGCAATTTTTGAAACCTGGGTAGGCGGAGATTTCTTTACAGCTGGTTCCTTTTGGCTTAATAGGACTTCCCTCGACTAATCTCTTTCCTGGTATATTGTACTTTGTGCAGTAAGAATACACAAGGCCACACCTGCAATATTTTTCTTAGAAATATTCTGAGCCAAATATCCAAGATCATTGCTTACAAATTCTGCTTTCTACACTACTAGAAAACACAATTCAGGTAAGTTTTCTGCCACTAAGTTTTAAAGGTCCACTTCCCTCAAATTTCCAAGGCATATTCCTTATTTTCTTCTGAGTCCACACCAGCAGAGGCTTCAGGATTCATGTTTCTAGCGACATTCTGTTTATGATGATATGTGTCCTGTAAGACGATACAGGCTCTTTGTTCTTCACTATCTTCTGCAAACTCACCACCAATGATTTTGACTTCTTTCCTTCCTTCCTATCTTTCCTCCTTTTCTTTCTTTTTCTCCCCCTTGCCCTTCTATTTTCTTTGATCTTTCTCTCTTTCTTCTGCAGAAAGCTTTATTTTCATTTGATACAAGGCTGAGGAGTGGGCCACAGAGTGGCTAAAAGCTGCATGATGGCTGGAAGGAGAGCCTCCGTGAGAAGTCCTGATCCTTTGAGGAGGCCCCTCAAAGGTTCCTGGGCTCTTCAGACCCCTAGTTATGTTTGAGAGTGAGCCTTTTAAAGAGATATTTGCCCAGGACAGCCTGGGAAGCAGGCAGGCTGCAGAGGTTGGTCAGAAGATTGCCTGTCTTCTTGATCAGTTTCACTTCCTCAAGTGGGAAGTGTCTGTACAGGAAGTCACAGAGATGGGCTCAGTGTGGGCAGAACCTAAGCCATGAAGATACCAAATGGCCTGGCTGAGGTTCTGCTCCATGGCCATGACAGCTTCCACTGCATCTGAGCTGGAAGAGGGCATGGCTGCCATGCTGGTTTTGAACCTTCAGGAGACCTTTGATGCCTCAAGTTTCTCTTTAGCCACTTGGTGGGAGAAGTAGTTCACACCTTCCAGAGCCATCTCATCATGGTCAAAACAGAAACCCAGAGAGAGGGAGGTGTCAGAGGCCCAGATGCAAACTGACCAGGAGACTAACAGCTGCCCCCAACTCAGCAGAATATTTCTGACGAATGTGGGAGCTTGTGGTTCATCAGAAATAAGTAGCTAACTGAGAAAATGGTGTTGACTGATCTCAGAAGCAGGACATGGCTGAGAAATGGCCCCAGATGTCACAAGGAGAGAAAAGACTGGATGGCAGCCAGAGTCTGGAGGAGAGACTCCCCGTAGAGAGAAGACTGGACGGTGGCCGGAGTCTGGAGGAGAGACTCCCTGGGTCTGTTCTTTCCAAACACTGTCAAAGCAGGACATAGCTCTGTAGCACCACCAAATGCAATGCTTGGTGTCCATCATTCTACCAGAAATCTGTTTAAGGCAGTCTAGGATTTTGCTAATATGTGCATCTAAGTTCTTCCAGTCTCTGCCCACTACCCAATTTCAAAGCCACTTCCACATTTTTAGGCCTTTGTTAAAGCAGCATCTTCTTTCAGGTACCGAAACTTGTATTAGATTCCAAAGGCTGCACAAACTTGAAGAACAAACAAAAATTTGTTCTCTCAGTTCTGAAAGCCATGAATTCTGAAATCAGGGTCACAGGGCCCAGACCAAGGTGCTGGAAAGGCCATGTTCCTCCTGGAAGTTCTGGAGCAGCCTGAGTCTAACACAGTTCCAGAGTTCACGGTCTGTGCACAGCTAGAACCCACACCTTGTCCTTACAGCTTCTAGTCACGGCTGTTGGTATTTCTTGGCTTGTGGCCAAGGGACCTCTGACTCCATGGTGACAGCACCTTCTCATCTTCTGTCTGTATCAAATCTGCTTCCTCTTTCTTATAAGGACACTTGTGATTGCATTTAGGACCTAACAAGATAATTCAGGATGATCTCAAGATCTGTAACTTAATCACATCTCCAAAGTCCTTTGCCACCTAAATTATCATTTACAGATTACATGGGTTAGGACATGAATAGCTTTTGGGGAATCATTCTTCAGCCTGCCAGAACAATATTAGAATTCTGCTGTTGATGCTCAGAATTCTTTTAAGGCTACCATCCTAAATTGTTTCTTCAGAAATTCTACAAGTTTATCTTGCCAGTTTTTAATCTAAAAGCTGGTAATAGTGGGGAGTACTACAGAAGTACCCAGTTTAATGGTGATGTTGTTAATTATACAATGATAACCACCACCGAATGACTCAGATGGGCGTGTCTAGAAGAGAATCATCAGCAACAAAGGACTTGAGTCTATTGAACCTTATGATGGTGTTAAATCAGGGTTGGCAAACTTTTTCTGTAAAGGGCTAGGCAGTAATATTTAAGGCTTCGTGAACCACATAGTCTTTGTTGGAACTACCCAACTCTGCTGTTGTAGTACAGAAACAGCCCTTAACAATATGTAAAGAAATGAGTATGGCTATGTTTTAATAAGTTTATTTACAAAAAAAGGCAGCAGGCCAGATTTGTCCTATGGGCCGGTATGGAAAACCTGGTAAAGAATACCTGTAAGAGGAACTCACCATTGTGACTCACGTATCATGTTAAAAGAGGTGCAACAACTATTTGTTACACTGGTTTCAGCTAAACATACAGATTTTACAAAACAAAAAGAGGAAGCACTCTAATAGAGTTCAAAGAATCAATAGTTTAAAAACTCATGCAATTCATGCCTGTAATCCCAGCACTCTGGGAGGCCAAGGTGGGTGGATCACTTGAGCTCAGGGGTTCAGGCCAGCCTGAGCAAGTGTGAGACTCTATCTTAATGAAAAATGGAAAAACTGAGGCAAGAGGATCCCTCGAGCCCCAGTGTTTAAGGTTGCTGTGAGCTATGAAGCCACAGCACCCTACCCAGGGTGACAAAGTGAGACTATCTTAAAAAACAAATAAAACAAGAAAACAAACAAAAAAACTCCTGCCTTCTCTGTCACTTCCATCCCATGTGATGTCAGAAATCAGGTTAAACTAAAATGGGAAAGATACTTGAAGTCAGAGAAGAGAGGAAGCTGTAAAGCACTCCGTGTTCACAGATAGTAATAGAGACTCCACTTGCCCTCTAGGATCCTTTCAGAAACCCCCAGATTTTAGCCATTCTTCTAGAGTCTATATACTTAGGCTGCAGTTAATTAGATATGAGAAATGATGTACAACATCTGGGTAACCCTAGTACAGAAGAAAAAAAGAAAAGCTGCTGGCCTTCCCCTTTTCCTCCTTCCCACCTCCGTATGCAGGGCAGGCAGAGCCATGGATGTGACACTGAGCTGTCTCCAGTCATGCAGACGATGGCTGCTGTGGCTGCAATGTTTGCTCCTTCTAAAACGCATGTTGGAATTTAATTGCCATATAACAATATTAAGACTTAGGACCTTTAAGAGGTGATTAGGCAGAGCCCTCCTGAGTGAACTTGATGCTATTATACAAGAATGGGTTTGGCCCTGTTGCCTCTCTGCCCTTCCACCTCCCACCACGTGAAGGCACCATCTTGGAATCAGAACTGCCAAACCCACAGGTGCCGGCCTTCAGAACTGTGAGCCAATAAATTTCTCTTTATTTTTTATTATTTTTTAAATTTCTCTTTATAAATCACCCAGTCTGTGGTATTCCATTGTAGCAGCATAAAACAGACCTAGATAAGGGCAATATTGTTGGGAGATGGCAGAACAAAAAGATGAGAAAGGGTTCTAGGTACTTGGATAACCTCATGAGGAGAAGTGGCCCTATCCCTGTGAACTGTCAACCAGATTAGACATTTTAATGAGAGAGGGAAATCAGCCTTCCAGTTTGTTTAATTAAGACATTTTTCTTCTTTGATAAAACAATTAAAGACAATATTTTAACTAATATACATACTGATTTCCCTACTACTAGAAAGCGTGGTCTGCTGACAATTCTTTGTCTTTGCTTAAAAGATTTTAAATCTAAAATTCTTTTATTCTCTTGATAAACCATGCACACTGTACCTGGGCAGAAGAGCGATGCAGGTTGTGAGGACACAAACTAAGTAGAACACTGGGTCCAGCATGTGCTCCTGCATAATCCAGTAGGGGTTGGCTGGTGGGTTGCAAGTGACACACATGGCTCCAAAAGCCAAGGCAAAGAAAAAATAAGACAAGACACTGCCAATGATGACCAGCAGGTGGATCCAAGTCTGCAAGACAAGAAGAGCAAAGGGAATAAACACTCTCACCAACAGGGCCCTACAGCCTGACAAAGTCTGCACCATCAAATAGATAAGAGAGCTGAGCACTGGGGGACTGGTGCAACAAAATACAAAATAAGGTAAGAGGATTTCTGTCTATGGCTTATATTGCTGTTTGAATTCTTTAAAACTAAATCAAATGCCAAAAGGTAATTCTGTTGACTAGTTTCTTCGGTATTGTCCATGAACCGGAAGGTGTCTGATTTTTTCCTTGATTTTTTCCATACAGTCACTCATTGGCCTATTTCTTTATTAGTATGCAGTATTATGCCTTAATCCAGTGATCATGAAACTTCACACACATGTAGACATGACCAGCACTCTCTCCAACCCTAGTGAGAGCATTTGGATGGGTTGCACTTACCCACTCCTTTGATACTATACTAAGCATAGCCACATGTCAATCTTGCTGACAGTCTTGCTTTGACCAATAAAATCTGAGTGGAAGGAGTATGTGAAGCACGTAAGACCTAGTATGCAATTTTTCATGCCGTCTCCTTTCCTTCCATACTGACCAAGAAGTTCCCCTTGGAGACAACTCCATGTATCACAGCTACAAGACACACCTGGGCCACTGATTCACCCCTCAGAGGACAATTCCTTCTAGAGCTATCTGGTACATCAGCCAACTTTATATGAGTAAGAGAAAAATCTTTGTGTGTTACACCGTAGCCTAGCTTGAGTTGACACAGGATGTTAAAGTCAAAGAACACCCAGTAGAAAATTCAGGGAAGTGGCAATGAGACTGTGAGGGTGGGAAGGAAGGGAAATCATTGTATATTTTCAAGATGGCAGACCTTACTGACAAGGGATCTCCAGAGGCTGGAGCTCCAGGCATGTGCTGTCTGGCATGAAGAACAATTCCTTAAAGAGGAATCTTTTATACAGCAGTCAATGTTTATCTTGGAATCTTGCTTTCACTCCCTTTATTCTTAATGAGGACACCCAGCATTGTCACCATCTTGGGAAAATATTCCTCTTCTAGCCAAAGCCTATGACTGAAACTAGAGAAATAGCATTCTGTCCCCAGGGCATGGACTTGGAGGACAACAACACAAGACCAGGAAGGAAATGACAGGAGTCAGTTCAGACCAGAGGACCATCCTGACAAGCCTGCCTATTAGTTTCTGTTCCCTGGATCTCTGGAGTCACTGTTTCCTCAGGATTTTGTTGTTGTTTTTGTTGCTGTTTTTGTTTTGCTTTAATTTGTCTAACTGTGGTTCTTTAACATATTCTTAGTAACTTTTCCATTTGCTCAGATTGTCCAGAATTGATGTTATTGTTGTTAATCAGTGAATCCAAAGTAACACACTTTATGTGTTAGATTCTCTTTAAGCAACTGCTTAAAAATTAAATAGATATTAAAACAATCCCAAATATTTCAGTTCTAGAATTCCCTTTTCTCATCTGGCATTTGCAAACATTAGCCATTTACTACATTTTGGTTGTAAGATTGAGCTATAAATGATTATAAACAAAGTAAGTGCTGCTAAAAATAATCAGTCATACATTAGAAATTGTTATAAATAATTTAATAATATAATCTTATATATTTTACACTATAACCCATTTAGCATTTCTTATTTCAAATTTACTTATTTCCAGGATGGTAAGTATACTCCAAACATTGTTTATTTAATCATTCATTTATTCATTCAAATATTTTTTGAGCACCTACTGTGTACCATCCTTGTTCTTGACACAGTGATGAACAAAATAGGTGTAGAACCTGCCATCACAGAGATTATAGTCTAATGCAGGCGATTTACATGAATCCTATAATCATATAATTAAATGAATAATTATAAATTATTAGAGCCATGAGTACAAGCAAGAGAATGGTATGAGAGAATGGATGGTAAGGGAAGGGATCTTGGGGGAAATTGCATTTTTGCTGATATCTAATGAGACTTAAAATAACTTTTGAGTTAGGTGAAGAAACAGGGAAACGAGGGAGACAAAAAAAAAAAAAAATACCTCCCTTAAAAGGTACTGGAAGGGCCGAGGTTCTGATGTGAGAACAAGCTTAATGCATCAGAAAAATTGAAAGAGGAATAATGTGATTCCAGTCCATAAGTATGTGGAAATGAGGTTGGAGAGAGAGGCAAGGCATTATTGCATGAGGCCTTCGATAAGGCCACCTCAGGGCTTTCAGATTTTAGTCCAAGAAAAATGGGAAACCATTAAAGGGTTTTACTCTAAGGACAGCAAAAAAAGACTATTTTTTGTATTATATGAAAGGCATAAAATCATCACTAAAGTCATGGTCCCAGGATTATGTCACAACACTTCTTATTTCAGTTGAAAGTTATCAGCTTGCTGATAGAATGCTGGCTGCGTACCGGTAATTACTCCTCCAGCCTTCCTCACAGCTCTGTCAACAACCCATCAGTGACACGGTCAAAGGCAGCAGGCAGATGTTTCCTGTCTTTCCTGGCTGCACATCAGCCTCTATAGCATCCACCATCATGAAGAATACCTGTGAGTCGCCTTCTTCCCTGGGGTGGGGACTCTGCTCATTATCACTTATCTTGTGAGCATGAAGGGCTCAACTGAGACACTGCTAACAGGAGACATTTCCCTAAGCACAAAGGGTTTTAGACTCCTCAGAAGCAGGAGAACTACTCACCAAACTCTTGCTTTCAATGACCAGATGGAGGAGAATGATGAACAGGGCAGCTGTGTTCAGGGGGTTTCCAAATGTAAAGATGTCAATGTCGGATCCCTGGTAGGTCTAGAGACAGAGGATGGCCATACGTAATCTTGGAGAACTGTGCGTACTCGATGTTACACCACTTTATCTACAGCTCAACTAAGGATTAAGTCTCTACAACATCCCTATGAATTAGTCCTTTAGTACAAACTTCAACAACTTCCAAAGAGAGATATTTCCCAGATAGGCCATCTAACCTTCAAATGTTTCAGTTCAAATTCCACTTTATTCTGAACCACAATTGACCTTCCTGACATCTTTTACTCATGCTTCTAGCTCTTTAAGATATAGAGAAATTAGTTCCACTTACCAGAGCTTCAAAACTCTGAAGAAACCACCCTAAGTTTCTATCTCTCCTAAGCAAATATACACTCTTGCGCCTTCTATGTGCCTTCAAGTTTTTAACCTATTCCTCGAACGATACAATTTTCTTATCTTTCACCTTTGTTTCATCTTCTTCTGAATACATTTCAGATTGCCTTGTCTATATATTCCACTTGAAGGGCAGTATAACCAGAACACTCTAATGGATTTAATTCAAATAGTTATTTAAATATTCTGAACATCTGAATAAAGAGTGAAGATTGTTAACTAAGAGACTATCATTTTTTTCTTTTTTCATACTGTACTCTGTTAATAGCATCCACAGTAAAAGAAGTGTTTTCTTCTGGAGAGGGGTTTATGTAGACAAACAGCTATGTCAATCATGTTGCTTTGTGCCTGGTGTTAGGCTAAATTTTTAAAATTAATCTCTATACATTTTTTGCTTAGTTGCATTTTTTCATTCTTTACCTATAAAATGTTTTTTTCGTTTTGGAGACACTACTTATAGGATCTTAAATTTCATACTCTAATGTCATCCTATGGAGTTGAAACACATTCTCCTCGGTAACGTATCACAAGAATGGAAAACCAAGAATCTAGTGTAATCAATACTAACGTGAAGCCAGTAGATGATCTAACACATGCCCACATAAGAGAAAAACTCAGTTCAATTCAAGGTGAGAGGGGGGGAAGAGGGGAAGGGGCGCAATGGGCGCAATGTAGGGGTGCATAGCACTCCTTTTGGATGCAGGTCACAACTTCGAGAGGGACTCTATCTAACCTAGTTGTTTGTACTCTCACTTGAAACAAAAAAAGAAAGAAAAAGAAAATAAATGTCACCCTAGCAGAATTAGCCCACTCACTAATAAAGGGTTTTATATTCTGACTTTGCCTCTCTTGATTTTTTTGACTAATCTAATTACATGGCCAGACATTTAATTTTATTCATGTCATTGACAAAAATTATTAAGCAGTACAAGGTTAACAAGAGACCGAAAAAGACTTAAACAAGGTACTTCTTTCCAAATTTAATGCATATTTTGAGGGAAGATTTTAATTTAGTTAATAATCAGCCTGATTTTATGAGCAATCTACCCTTCTATATGCTGATATTGGTGGCAGAGTACAAAGAAGCATCATTGATTCGTTAATAAAAAACACAGTAAGTAAACAAAGACTCACAAAGTAAGGCACAAAGAAACAGGCCAGGCTCTGATAAAAGGCATCCAACAAGGTGATCCAGAAGGTCAGGGGCAGGTATGCCTGGAAACGCAACGGATGTGGGAGGAGTGAGATCAACAAGCAAAGTCAAGAAACAACACAAGCCAAGAAAAGACAATTTCTTCACTCTTTCACTCAGAAAAATGATGCGATTTTTCAACAGGTAGTAAGAGTAGTTGAATACAATGAGTTCACAGGTGAGCATAGTAAAAAAAAATCCTTGCAGGAACCTTATTCAACTCAGGTTATGTTTATCACTGGACCAATTTCATTTTATTATTTTTCAAGACACAATAAGTTTTATTTTATTTTATGTTTTTCAGATTAATATAAGGGTGCATACAATTAGGTTAGATTGTTTGCATTTGTTAGGTGAAGTCCAAGTTGCCCCTGAGCCCTTCCCCCAGGAGGTGTACCATATAACCCCCATTGTCCTCAACAGGTGAGAGCTTACCGTCTCCCGAAACAGGGCTAGTAGCACTAACTTTTCATTTCCTACTGACCCGTTGGTACTGATCCAAAACTTCTCCAAACTGACCCACTTCTCTTTATTTACACTACTCCCTTCAATCCAGTTCACCATCAACTTCGTATGAATTAATGGATAGCCATCTAACTGTCCTCTCTGCTTCCTCTTCTATTCTCAATCCAGTTTTCCCATGTCAGCCAGATGGTTTGCAAAAAATGCAAGCCAGGTCATGCCACTTCCCAGCTTAATCAGATGACTCCCTCTGTTCACTCCAATGACTTCCCACTGCATTTGCAGCACAATCTAAGCTTCTGCCCTTGACCACTGAGGCCTCACACGGTCTGCCCACTGCACAGCTCTGCAGGGTCACTTCTTGCCATTATGATCCTGCCGCAGGGACCTTCCTTCTCTTTTTCCCTGAATGTGTTAAATCCATCCTTTCCTCATGGTGTTACCTATGCTATTCTCTCTGCCAGGGATTCTTTGCCCTGGATTTCCCACGTGAAGAGTTCATTATGATTTACATCCTGCCTCAATATCACTTCCTTACAGAGGCACATCGGACGTCTAAAAGTTGTGCCCACTCAACCACTTATGGCTGCGGCATCCTGACAAGTCTCTCATCACCATCACAAATGATCTCGTTTGTTCACTTAATGATTTTCTGATTCTCTAAATGGGATACGAGCATCAGACGGTAGGACTCGGTCTCTTTTCTTCAAGTGATTAAAGTGCCTAGTAAGTAATGGGCACTCAGCCAATACCTCCATGTGCAGGTTAAAAACTATTCTTACATCAGTTTTCAGGTACTAACTGCATCCTATACACATCTTGTAGAAAGAAAAAGAAAGATCAAATAGAGACACTAGGCAAGTGATTGAAAATGGTTGTTCAAACAAGAGCCAACTCTGGTTGATGGTAGTGTGCTAACAAGTAATCCGAGGCTGCGTTCAGATCCAGAAGGAAAGGATGGGCAATCCCACACACACGTAGCATCCCTGAGCTCGTCTTCACGTGTTCTTCTTAGTATTATTTTTTTCCAAGTGTAAACAGGGGTTGAAACTTCCTTGAAAATGTCTTACTGGCTCTTAAAGAACAAAGCTTTATAAATACACGAATTCTCCTTCCATTCTTCAGAAGACTACACTTGAAATTTTTACATCTATCCCTTTTTATCCCTTTGTTCTCTGGAAAATCAGAGCAATGAAGATTCATTGTTGTATCTACCTTTCCCTTTACTGGTACTATTTCTTCCCTGGAGATGATGGGATATTCTACCTGCCTTTCTTCATCCAAGTGTCCATGAAATCCACGTAGAACAATAAAAGAAAATGTGCCTAAGACAAAGGGGCAGCTGAAATGTCACTTAACAAAAGAAAACCTTTTGGGGATAAGTTAAATTAAAGTACAGCTTCACACTACTGGGCAGACAGAAGTTGCTCACAAAACCTAAAAGTGAAAAGATGAAAAGTATAACTTCCCACAGTCACATGCAGAATAGTAGTGATGGAAGTAAACAGCGAATGACCACGATATGTTGAGAGGGGAGGGGTTAACTCATGGGGTCTCCTGGAAACCGAAGGAAAAATCTGGATATGGAGCCAAAGCCAGAGAAGAAGCCTGCGTGGGTGAAGAGAGATGAGTAAAGGCTTCTCGGAAGGGGAGCCTCTGAGCACAGTTTTCCAGGCTCGTCTGCTTTAGAGGAATGAGATTCTATAACTCTGGAAAGTATTATCTCCTACAGTGAACACAGAAAAAGACACAAGCAGAAAGCAGAATTTGTTTGGAGGCCAAGTTCTAAGAAAGGATAAAGTATGGAAGGTAAAGTCAATGAAATCAATTACCTTTTATCAATGGCCACATTCTGGGAATCAGCTTGCCATGCTCATCTTTTATAATACTGGCCAGCTCCAGAGAACAATGTGTACAAAAGACTGAGAACAGAACTCAACAGCAGGAAACAGTGACCTCAGTTATCCCAAGGGTAAGGACCAATTATTATCTTCAGTCTGTATAAACGGGCTTTTAAAACATCAGCTCTAAAAACATTGATTAAAAGACTCCCTGGACCCCTCCTGACCCCAGAGGATTTGAAATTGAACTTAGCCCTGGGGTTCAGGGCAACCTTCATGGATGCAATCATACATTCCTGCATTCTGCCCTTGAACTTTAGTCAGACTGGACTCCATTAGGAAAACTCCATGTAGTTCTTTGATCTGAATGGACTGGATGATACTAAAGGATTATAAGGAGTTCAATACCAGCCTGAGCAAGAGTGAGACCCCATCTCTACTAAAAATAGAAAAATTAACTGGGCATTGTGGCAGGTGCTGTAGTCCCCACTACTTGGGAGGCTGTGGCAAGAGGATCACTTGGGCCCAAGGGTTTGAGGTTGCTGTGAGCTATAACACCACAGCACACTACCCAGGGCCACAGAGTGAGACTCTGTCTTTAAAAAACAAACAAACAAAAAATCAGCTAATACTGAGAGCTCAATATGTCTGAAAATTTTACACATATTACTTTCCTGAATTCTCACATCATTTCCATAAAGTAAAGAAAACAAAGCACGGGGAAGTTAAAGAAATTACCAAGGTCACATGCCACAGAATTTAAACTTAGGCTAAACATAGCCTGTTATTTCTAACACATGCTGAACCATTTTTTAGCTGTGAGATTTTGGGAAATTACTTTCCTCCTTTGAGGTTCAGACTTACCATCTTAGAATGGGAGCAAAACGAGGCTCTGTCTCCGAGTGTTTTCATGAAGATGAAGGAGACGGAGGTGTTCAGTCATCAGCACAACTGATGGCAGGAGGGTGCAGTGAACAGGAGACCCTATTTGTAGTGAGCAGCAAACCCTGGATTGTTTCTTCAAAGCACCGAAGGCTTTTCATAGATTTGTCTGTGCTCATCTCAGAGACAAGTAGCTTAATACTTGCTATGTGAACAGAGATGTTTTAAAACAACCAGACACTTCAAATAGTTCTAAGTGGGCTGCAGTGTTTGGGCTAGGGGATTGGAAAATGCACTGGCTTTGACAATGGACATGAACCCATCCGAGCCTTCTTGCTTTAGCACCTACCTCTGATTTCTGACCGCTCCTGTAAAGCTCAGGCAGTTGCATGAGGGTCTCTGCAGATACGTCTTTCTCCAAAACACCGTAAATGACGGGAGGAGCAGAGGTGAAGAGGAGGTTGAAGAAGATCAGGACCCAGTAGTCGGTCATGGAGGTTCCTGAAAACCCACAAAAGAACTGGTACCAGAAAAGGAGGTTCACGTAGGCCTAGGGACACAGAGAGGGACATTTGGATCTTAGAAACAGTCTGCGCCCTATGACCACACATTTCACACTCTGCCAAGGGGAGCTGTGCGACTTCGGCATCTCAGCAGTCTCCTCACTTACGCAATAGACGACTACAACTTACCTGGCAGCTTTATTCGGTAAAGGGTTTATTAAATTTAAGGACACACACCTGTGCCCAGCTCCCCCCCCTTACATGTAGTGTTGGCACTGTGCTGTTTACAGATCATTCATTTAATCTTGACACCAATTTGGAAATTCTTGCTGTCTGTTCCCATTTTACAGAAGATGAGACTGAGTACAATGGACTGAGTGCTTGTAGCCCCTACAATCACACATAGAAATCCCGGTGCCCAATGTGACAGAAGGTGCAGTCTTTAGGGAATGACTGGGTCATGACAGTGCAGCCCTCACAGGTGGGATTCATGACCCCATAAAGGGGCCCAGAGAGGTTGCACTCTCCTTCAACCGTGTGACAATATAATGACCATTCTGCAACTGGAAGAGAGCCCTTGTAGAATTTGATCTCCAGAATTGTGAGAAATAAATGTCCGTAGTTTATAAGCTTCTTTGGGACTTTGCTATAGCCGCCTGAGCAGACTAAGACACTAGGGCACAGAGAGGTTAAGGAACCTGCCCAAAGCCACCCAGCTAATAAGTGGCACAGAGCCCGGGTTCGAATTCAGATATTCAACTCTAGATGAGGTGGCACAGAGCAGGCACACTGTGAGTTTTTATCCTCTTGTTTTCTGGGTTCATAATTACTTCTCAGTAGTGAAATGGGATGTGACACGCCAGCAGCTCTCTTGGGACTGCTGGGTCTTTGTGGGGCATGAGACACTCAGTGCTAAAACGAGGGTAGTTAGTGACTCTCAAGGGCAGGCACATTTATCCTACACAGTTTACGCCAGTACTTTGTCTCAGACAAGCTAAGTCCCCTACAGCAAAAACTGTACCATGGAGGAGGGAAGACCCTGGGCTTAGGCATATGGGGTTTTGTGGACACTTGCTATTGATTGTTTGACTTTAGGCCATTTTCTTAACCTCTCTGAATTTTGGCTTCCTCTTATAAAATGAGCATTGTACGACTTTAGGGATTAGGATGAAGGTCAAGTTGGAAAGCACTGATGACCTGCAAAGTGTCTTCTAAATGTCATTGGCATCAAAGATACAGCCGAACACCAGAGGAGAAGGCCACAGTCCTCAGACTGAGTGTCTCAGTCCACGGACGCACCTGGGGCCCAGCTCCCAAAATGCGTCACATTGGAGGCCACGTGGTTTGGGCACTATTCTGGGAATGAATCCATGGTCCTCATCACAAAGGTTGTCCAACAGCCAATGACCGCAGCTTCCGAAAGGTGAGCTACTCTACTGGCTTTCAGTCCTGGCCCTTTTCTCCATAGTTTATAAAACATTGTTTTTTGTTTTTTCTTTTTAGGTAAATATGAGGCAAAAATTAAATCTAGAGAATAGTGGTATAAATGGCCATCCGAGGATCACAGAGCAGAAAGAATACAGGGCCTGGTGTCCTGGTGATGTACTCGCTATAAACTAACACGTCCTCTCTCTTCAAGGGTGTGGATGTGTAGAATCTTGTCCTAACATTAGTGTTTACCCTTGAGTTTAATCTGGAGTTACAACAAGGCAGGGAGGGGAATGAGTTTCATCATAACAGGGGAGAAGATACAAAGTTGTTTTTTAAAAAATCTGCAGAGGAGTCTTCTTTGAGTCAATGACTGCTAAATCCAGAAATTTTAAATTATAAACCACAGATTTCCCTGAAATTACATACTAAGGCAGATATGCATCGCAAACATTTTCTTAAAGTATCTGAATTTTACCAAACTTTGAGTAACTGTGCTTTTCTAATGAATAATATACTGAGAGTTTCCCAAAAAGTTCACTGTGATACAGGAAAAAAGAAAAAAAAAAGGCTTTACTGAAGGATTTATTGAAAACACTTTATATTCACATACGGAGAGATCTAAATTATAAATTTGGTGGCTTGGCACCAATAGCATAGTGGTTACAGCACTGGTACGGTGCCAGCCACATACACTGGGTTCGAGGCCGGCCCAGGCCAGCTAAACAACAATGACAACTGCAGCAAGAAAACAGCCAGGCGTTGTGGTGGGCGCCTGTAGTCCCGGGTACTTGGGAGGCTGAGGCAAGAGAATCGTTTAAGCCCAAGAGTTGGAGGTTACTGTGAGCTGTGATGCCACAGTACTCTACTGAGGGGGACATAGTGAGACTCTGTCTCAAAAAAAATACAAAAAATAAATAAAAATAAATAAATAAATTATACATTTGGGATATCCTAAAAATGACTCATTGAAGTTTTTTTTTTTTCTAAAGGTAGTATTCTAATAGAGCGATATAAACTTATGTATCTACAGACCTACTATATCTGGGCCTTAAAAACCAAAAGTAAATTTGGCCTAAAAATCATATCTTCATAATTACTACAGTCAGAAGGGACATAAATGAATAATATTTTATAAAAAAAGCTGAAATTTAAATGGTATGGGTAAGATTAGAAGCCAGGGACTCTAATCAAAGTCCCCCCAGTTAGGAATTATATAATTAAAACAAAGTTCCTTTGCCATCAAGCCCAAATACACTAATTATCAAGGCCAAATACACTTTATAGGCTGGCTAGAGAATTCTTGCACCTGTGGGTACCAGCCAGCTATGGGACAAGACATTTTACTGAGTTTTCATCTGTATCTGTATCTTCAATATATCACAGAAAACATTTGGGGAAAGCAGATATTTTTTGGTGTAACCAGTAAAATGGCAGCAAACCTTTTCATTCTTTACTGACAGCATTAAACATTTCATAATTCTGCTTGTCACAATCTTTTTATGGAAGGTCAAAAATTGGATTTTAAGTGAACCAGACAGGACTTAATTTAATTCAAATGCACAGGGAATAGAAAATGCCAGCAGATGGACAAGCCTAGCCGTTTGCTGTCAGCAGCTGGAACACAGCACATTCCCAGATTATTTCTGATAAGACAGGAGGACTCCTGGCTGGTCAGAAAACACGGATTAGTGAGCTCAGCATAGGACACGCCCTCTTCATCCTGATGCAACCAGGACTGGAAGGTGTGAAAGGGAAAGGGGCAAATTCTCCGGGGTTACATACCACGTTCTTATAGAAAAAATAGAGAATCATGTTGGAAAGTCGCGTGTAGCACCAGTGCCCGTGGACAAGAAGGAGCTTGCTGAGGTGTCTGAACTGAGAAATGGCAAAGTCACTGGCCATCACCGCCTGCAGAGGCAATGGGGAGAGCCATCATCCTCGGCAATCAAACACGGGAGAGCTGACACAGCCTGACCTTCAAGTGGGTTAAGTCTGTTGTTTAAACCTTAGATGAAGATCAAAAGAAAAAGAAAACACATGCACCCAGAAACATTCACAGAGCAACAGAAAAACTGTGAATACAAGGCCCAGTGGGCTACCTGGGATTACTACTCAGCCTTCCGATGTGATGCCCTGAAACAAGATTCCTCTCCAGTTGCTAGTTACAATGCAGTTTCAGCAAATGATTTCTACCTAAAAAGCAGCTCCTTTAGAAGAACTGTCTTCTGCATTCCAACATGCATTCACTTCTCCTCGATGAAGAGAATATTAAAAATGATGCCATAACGACATCATATGACTTTGTATAAACGTCAGGCAGAGAGGTGTCCGAGTCCCTCAGCTTTCATAGAAATGCTGTAATTTACAATCCCCCGTCCCCTTCCTCTGACAGTGTTTGCTCCATAGATGGAAAACAGTCTTGTGGATTTAGGAGAAGCTTGGTCTGAATTTTGCGCCTAAAATACTATTCAACACACACACACCCTCCAACAATATCTGCTCCGCCTTCATTTTTATTCTCTCACCCCCTTCCTTTCCCTTGGCTTCTCGCTCCTCTCACCTCAAGCTCTTAAGGTCCTTTATTCAAATCCTTACTAGCTTTCTTCAGCGTCAGAATAATTTACAGACTATTGCAAACCTAAAAAATGTATTCCTATGCTCTAGATAAACCCTATTTTTTAAAACTGTACCAGTAAACCACGGAGCAAAAATTACCCAGGAAAATGTTCTATGCTCACGAGAAAAGAATGAATGAACCAGTGGACAGCTTGCTGGCTCCAGCCCGAAGGGCTGAGTGCCGGCAGGCTCATTTTTTCACCATGGAGAACCACCTACTTACCTGCATGCCCTCTTGACCCGAGACCCCTATCCCGATATCTGCCACCTGTATCATGCTAACATCATTGGCGCCGTCACCTTCATGAGGCAGAAGAAAAGGGGAGAAACATATGAGGAGTAAAGAAAAGACGCACATTTTGCAAATCAATAGTGGCAACGCTAGAGAACAAATAAATCCTTCAAAGTTTAGCCCATTTCTCCAGTCACTGGGACGCTGGTCAAGCAGAAATTAAAAGTGGCATCCCAGAGCCTCTAGGAAGAAATGATCTAATGTAAACTCACCACTGCTCAGCGCCTTCATGCTACGGGACTTATCTGGTCTGATCTCTTCTTTTCCATGCCACCCATGCTACCTTCAAATCTCCAAATCCACCCTGCTATTCCACCCTCTGCATGGGGCATTTCCAACTTCCCTGACACTGGCCTCATCACTCCACCCCCTTTCCTAGATTTCAGTTGCTCTTGCTGTTAGCTTAGATGCATTTCCTCTGGGAAATCCTTCCCGCACTCCCTTAGGGCAGGTATCCCTTCCTTAGATGTACAGCAAGCCCCTGTACATCTCTGTCGTACCTACTACATGGCATTACTGTTGCATAATATATATTTATTGATCTCCCTTAACACAGAAAGCTTCTTAGGAGGTGTTACGTTCTTGCTGGTAACGAACAGGCTTATTCCCAACCACTTGCTATATTCACAAGGTTTTCAGTGATAGTATCAGGGTTTTCCTTGGGAACTCTTGGTCCATGTGGTTTGGCAGGTGAACACAAACCCCCATATTCATGAGCAAGAACTGCCCCAGGTCTGTGTAATCAGTGTCTTCTGCTGCCTGGTCTCCGTGACCAGGTCACAGATGGGCACGTGACTCGCTTCATTAGTATAAAGTCCAGGGGTTCTAGCTTCAGGAACACCGGGACCCAGAGGCTTAAAGAATTCATTTATTTCTATGTTCATTCATCAAAGTTAATTAACAAAATTCCATCCAAATCCTGACACTTTACAGCAGTAATCTGAAAAGAGGTGCCATCTTTTCCCTCCCCATGTTGATGTAAACTCTGGAGTTTTCATGGTTTCTTATGAATGGAGAAGTTACTTGAGCCTGGAAAGAATCTAGAGGAAAACAGAGATGGAAGGAAACACTTTAGATGGCTCAGTTCTCATCTAAGCAGGGGAGTGTTTCAGTTCTTAATCTTGCAGTATTTTTTTTTTTTTTTTTGCAGTTTTTGGCCAGGGCCAGGTTTGAACCCACCACCTCCCACCTCCAGGATATGGGGCCAGTCCCCTACTCCTTTGAGCCACAGGGCTGCCCAGTATTAAATACTTTTTAAAATATAAACTCATGATTTGCTATTAAGGCTTTGATATCCACAAAATTGAGGACTCCCAAATTTTTGTCTCTAGCCAGTGTCTCATTGCTAAATTTCAGACTTTTTTTCTAGCTGCCTAACTGACACCATTGCTTAGACATCTAGTGGCCTTTCAAACTTAACAAGCGTTAAGACCCCACTCCTGATTTTCCCGGCCTCCATCTCAGTGAATGGCATTTCCACTCTTCTTGTTCTTAGGCAGAACTTTGGCATCCCCGTGGACAATTCTCTCTCTCCCATAAGACATCCAAGACATTGACAAGTGTTACTGCTCTTTCTTCCAACCACGTCCCATCAGGACCAAGCCACCATCTTCTCTTGCTTAGTTGTATCTACACCATCCAAACTGGTCGCTTTACTTAAGTCTTTGCAGCCCCACAGTTACTTTTCCAAAGCAGCCAATGTGATCCTTTTAAACTTAAGGCACATCCCGTCCCATGTCTGGTCAAAATCTTCCAATGGCTCTCTAATCTCTTCAGAAAAAAGCCAAAATTTCATAATGGTCTCCAAGACGTATGTGATCAGGGCACCTTTCACCTCCTTGCCCTTTAGCAACCTGCAGAAACCTCCTTCCTTTGCTCAATCCACCTTGGTCTCTAACATACCAAGCACAGTTCACCTCACGGCCTTTACTTTTGCTGCCCTCTCTGCCAGGAATGGGCACCCTCAGACCTTCCATGACACTCTTATCAATTCCCTGCTCGACTTACAGTGAGCCCTTCTCTGAAAAGCACATCTAAATTAGCAGCCCCCTCCCCTCAGTCCTCTCCATGCCCCACCCCACATGGCTTTATTTTTTCAATAGCACTTATCACTATCTGATATTGTACATGTTTATACTTTAGGAGAAATACTTTAGGTTTCACTGTATGCCCCCCAACTAGATATGAGCTCCTTAAGAAAAGGCATTGTCAATTTTATATACTTTCATATCTCCCTTGCCAAGAAAAGTGCCTGGTACAAAGAGGGCTCTTGACATATACTTGCTGAATGGATAAATACGTGATTTGTTCATGTCCTTGAATTTACCTATTGAAAAGATAGAACTTGCACATTTTTCAGTTCTATGGTTCAGTTTATTACTCTACTTAGGACAGTGGATTTGGGAGTCTGACCTATACCCCAAGGAGTCCTGACTATGGTATTATTTTCCTTGGCCCATCCCTAACACCTGGCTCACAGCAGTTGGTTGAACAGGTGATGGAGGAGAAGAGGGAGTGAACATGGTGGTGAGAAAAGGGTGCAGAGAATGAGAGGGAAAGTGGGAGAAGAAAAAGACAGGCAGAAGGCTCGGCCTCTGGTGGGGTACGAAAGGGATACAGGGAGGGCTCGCTCTCATCCTCACTCACCAATGGCCAGGGTCATCACCCGGAGATGGCTGCGCACCAATTTCACCACCTCGCTTTTCTGCAGGGGTGTAGCTCGGCAGCAGACCACAGCTTGACACCAAGACGTCAGTTCCAGGAACTGTCTTTGTAGATTTTCTTGCAAGGCAAACTCCAGGGCCTTCCCAGTGATAATGAGTCCAGCCCGAATCTCTGAGTCCTGGGGAACAGGAGGCTGAAGCAAATCCACCCTTAATGATGCTTGCCCTGAACCGCCTTGATTTTTCTTCTGAAGTTCTTTCAAAATTGTGCTCATCAACATCTCACAGGCATCCTTGAAACAGAGATGCAAAGACAGTTAGCCTGGGAGCTGCCTCAGTGGTCAGGGGCCGCTAAGTTTTCCACCGTCATTCTTTAGCAATCGCTGGGTCAAAGTAACCACAAGTAATGAGTAATTAGCTTCTTTCAGAGACTTTACAGCTCTTTCCTGAGAGTTCTGTGCATATGTGGGGATGAGTTACGAGGATGGAGGAAACATCTCTTAAAAAGAAACAGCTGTAGAATTTCTTCATGTGTATAATTTGTCTTCTCAAATAGTGAACCCCAAGAGTCCTTTGGCCTCCTTCCTGCCATGTGTTACTGTTTGAACTTAGGCAAATTATGTAACTTTTCTGAGCCTTAGCTTTCTCATCTAAAAGATGCAAACATTATCTTTATCATAATGTTTTTGGGAGGACTAAGTGAAATAATACCTACAAAACTTCTAGGGGACCTGCCACCTTCGGTATATGGGGCTGGTGCCCTACTTGATGAGCCACAAGCATCGCCCAGTAATTATTGTTTTTATCTTCTTTTTGATTCAACACATTCATTCACTCACTGTTTATTAAGAATAATGTGTTAGAAAACATACTAGGAGCTAAGGATATGTCAAGAAACACAGAAATGCCTCCTTCATGGAGCTTGCCTTCTGGTCAAGGATATTCTTGGTGGTGCTTCCCTCATCTGCTTTGCAAACACTAGTCAGCAAGTTCTTTAAAGGCAGGTAATACTTTTACTTTGCTTTTGAAGCCTTCATAATGCTTAAAAGAAGGTCACATCGGGTGCTCAGTAGATATCATGGAATGAATTCTACTCAAGAAAAACTAACAGTGAGCTTGTCTGGAAATTATTGTGTCCAACAACCATTAAGTACAGAGCCCCAATCCAGGAACATTTGGAATTTAAGTTCTTTTTGTTTTGTTTTTTGTATTTTTCCTGGAGACGGGTCTCACTGTTGCCCTGAACGGAGTGCCTTGTTGTCATTGTTAGCTCACAGAAGCCTCAAACTGTTGGGCTCAAGAATTTAAGTTTATACATTAACCCTGAGATACCTTTTTCATGAAAGACCCCCTCCCACGGAGCCTATTTGCTCTTATTTTAAAGGCTGTTTTATCAAACATTTCTCAACCTACAACGAAATAAGAGGGGTAAGGAAGGACAGACGTGGATCTACGTAGCATAAGCACAAAATAGCAAAGATCTAACCACGTGAACTACGAACAAGAGACTCAACTTCAAGGTGGAACCGTCTAACTACATTTACCTCAGGAACTAACTGGATTGGTACATCACCAAAGCCCCCAAGGAAAAGTACACAAAGGTGAATCAAATCCAATATGTTCATCACAGGCTCAAGATATAACAGTAAAAATTGTTTTTAAAAACCTTCTGGATTTTGGTTAAAGGAAAATGGCCCATTTAGAAAGTAACATCTATTTCAGCCATTGAAAATCAAGATGTCAATTAACATGAGATGGTGTTGAAAATCTCTGTAATTGAAAACAACATAGCTACAACACTGTAATACAAAACATAAATATAGTTTTGGTGGCATTCTGTAGTATACAGAATACGGTCTGTGGGAATGTTTTCCAAACTGTGATTGTAAATTGTAGCTTTATGATTATAGATTGATTATAAAGCTTTATATGCTCATGTGTGTTTAATTTTTACAAATTAACAATTTTTTTTTCTTTTTTTTTTATTGAGTCATAGCTGTGTACAATAATTCAGTCAAGGAGTACAGTGTGTGGGCTTCACATACAATTGGAGATATTTTCATCAACCTGATTAATATAACATTCATGATATTTTCTCATTTACTATGTGAAAAC
>CAUYRH010037850.1:0-12710 GCA_963574655.1 Perodicticus potto | reverse complement strand
CTAGTATAAATATTTTAGTTTATATCTTCCCATTATTAAATTATTAAATAACATACTTGGAGGCCAGGCGTGGTGGCTCGCACCTATAATCTCAGCACTTTGGGAGGCCAAGGCAGATGGATTGCCTGAGTTCAGGAGTTTGAGACCAGCTTGAGCAAGATACTGTCTCTAAAATATAGCTGGGCATTGTGGCACCTGTAGTCCCAGCTACTTGGGAGAGGGAGGCAAGAGGATCACTAAAGCCTAAGAGTCTGAGATTGCTGTGAGCTATGATGCCACGGCACTCTGCTGACGGCAACAAAGTGAGACTGTGTCTTCAAGAAAAAAAAAAAAAAATAGGGTGGGACCTGTGGTTCAGTGAGTAGGGCGCCAGCCCCATATACCAAGGGTGGCGGGTTCGAACCCAGCCCCAGCCAAACTGCGACAAAAAATAGCCGGGCGTTGTGGTGGGCGAATGTCGTCCCAGTTACTGGGGAGGCTGAGGCAAGAGAATCGCCTAAGCCCAAGAGTTGGAGGTTGCTGTGAGCTATGATGTCAACAGCACTCTACTGAGAGGGACAAAGTGAGATTCTGTCTCTAAAAAATATATATATACATATATATATATGTATGTATACATGTATACATGCACACACACACACTTTGGCACTTACATCTTTACCATATTTACCCGTTGAGCCACAGGCGCCGGGCCCATGATATAGTTTTATAAAATAGGCTTTAACCACCATTTTGAATGATGCACCCTCAATCTAAAATAGTTCCTGTATAGTTTTTATGTGTTTTGTGTTCATAATTTTAACAATTTGGTACTCCTGGGAAATACTTTTGTTATACTTAAAGGAATCCGTATCCCTAAATGGTATTGTTTCAGCTATTTATTTATTTTCCGAGACAGAGTCTTACTGTGTGGCCCTGGGTAGAGTGCTGTGACATCACAGCTCACAGCAACCTCAAACTTTTGGGTTTGAGTGATTCTCTTGCCTCAGCCTCCCAAGTAGCTGGGACTACAGGCGCCTGCCGCAATGCCTGGCTGTTATTTGTTGTTGTAGTTGTCATTGTTCAGGAGGAGGCCTGGGCTGGGTTTGAAGCCACCAGCCCCAGTGTATGTGGCTGGCGCTTTAACCACTGAGCTATGGGTGCTGAGCCAGTCTCAGCTCTTTAAATATACTTTTTCTTCAGACTAATATTCAAGCAAAGTATTTTGAAAATTGCTCAAGAGAATTACTTAATATTTAAGTTCTTGAAAAAAATGTTTATCATGAGGTTTTTTATTTTGAGACAGAGTCTCACTATGTCTCCCTTGCGCTTGGTAGAGGTGGTGTCATAGCTCACAGCAACCTCAAACTCTTGGGCTTAAGCGATTCTCTTGCCTCCGCCTCCCAAGTAGCTGGAACTACAGGTGCCCGCCACAATGCCCTGCTATTTTTTGGTTGTAGTTGTCATTGTTGTTTGGCAGGCCCAGGCTGGATTCAAACCCACCAGCTCTGGTGTATGTGACTGGCTCCATAGCCACTGAGCTATAGGCGCCAAGCCACCACTGAGATGTTTTTTTAAAAACAGTGTTCTGGGGCAGCCCCTGTGGCTCAACTGAGTAGGGCTCTGGCCCCATATGCTGGAGGTAGTGAGTTCAAACCCAGCCCTGGCCAAAAACTGAAAAAAGAAAACAAACAAGTAAACAAACAAACAAAAAACAGTGTTCTGGGCTATGATCTCAACCCCTCTATGTGGGTGTGTCTCAGTTGTACAAAATGTACAAAACATTGTGTTGAAAAATTTGGTTAATTTGGTTTATTCTAGCTTAGTGTTTCTTGAATTGTCTTTCTTCAGCCAGCGTCAGCAGCACATCACCTGGATACTTGTTAGAAATGCACTTTCCGGTGCCCCTTCCTAGATGTATTAAATTTGGAACTCTGAGGGTGCAGCTCAGAAGTCTCCTTTGTTTTGAAAAGCCCTTTAGGTAATTGTGATACATGCTGAAGGTTGAGAACCAATGGCCATCTTCCGTCTGAACGTATTCTGACAATTATTTTTTAAATTTAAAAGCTCCAAAGTCCATAGAAATTAAAAGACTGGCTCATGGGCACAATTCTGGTTGATAGTAGGGCTGGGTCAAGAACCTGGGTTTGTTTACAGTTTTAAATAAAGCATTTAAGTTATATAGCAATATCTCATAATTATAGGTAAAAAATCCTCAAAAAGATATGAATAAATAGAACCTACTCATAGGTAGGGATAATAACACTGTGATGAAGTAAAGTTTACTCTAGACATGTCGAAGAGGTTTATATTTGAAAATTAGTGTAAGTCACCGTTAACAGCATAAAATCATATGATCGATCACAGCAGGTACAGAAAATGATTCTGATGAAATCAATACCCATTGATGATGGGCAGGGCGCGGTGGCTCGCACCTGTAATCCCAGCACTCTAGGAGGCTGAGGTGGGTGGATTGCCTGAGCTCAGGAGTTCGAGACCAGCCGGAGTAAGAGTGAAACCCTGTTTCTAATAAAAATATAAAAACTAGCTGGGCATATGCCTGTAGTCCCAGCTACTTGGGAGAGTGAGGCAAGAGATTCACTTAAGCCCATGAGTTTGAGGTTGCTGTGAGCCATGACACCACAGCACTCTAACCAGGGCAACTGAGTAAAGACACTGTCTCCAGAAAAAAAAAAAAAAAACCCAAAACCAAACACCCATATACTCATTGATGATAGAAATTTACAGCGAATTAATAGTATAGGCAAAGTTCCTTAAGCCAATAAAGCTTCCTTTCTCAATATTCTTACCTGGAGGAACCCTTGAAATAATTTTCAGTTCCCAGAGAACTCTTGCAAAAAGTTGTTGTACGTTCCATGTTAACCTAAGCATTAAGTTGTAGATATGTTAATAATAATTACCAGTGTTTTTTGAGTAGAGAATATTATTATTATCGTCTTTTTATTTGCTCAGTTTATTGGCCTGTTGGGTTGTTTTTTGTGTGTGTGTGGGAGGGTGGTGGTGGTGGTGGGATATCAGCTCTAGTGCAAGTCAGTCCTCTAGGGAAAATAAAATAAGCTTCGGTTTTTTTCTTTTTCAAAGTTTTCTATTTCTTTTCTTTTTTTTTTTCCTTTTACCTTATTAAAGTAGGCAAGTTATTGTCAGATGAGCAGAAAATTGAGAGAAAAGGTCCTCTTCTACTTGGGTGTACATTTAGGGGTTTTTTGTTTGTTTTCTTTTGAGACAGTCTCACTCTGTCACTCTGGGTAGAATGCTGTGGTGTCATAGCTCATAGCAATCTCAAACTCCTGGGCTCAAGCGATCCTTTTGCCTCAGCCTCCCAAAGAGCTGGGACTACAGGCATGCACACCACAATGCCTGGTTAGTTTTTTCCATTTTTAGTTTTGTTCTTGTTCAG
This sequence comes from Perodicticus potto, assembly GCA_963574655.1. Taxonomy (NCBI): domain Eukaryota; kingdom Metazoa; phylum Chordata; class Mammalia; order Primates; family Lorisidae; genus Perodicticus; species Perodicticus potto. The sequence goes on along the minus strand of CAUYRH010037850.1, from coordinate 9,313 downwards.
GCTGGTCTCGAACTCCTGAGTTTAGGCAGGTCTCAAACTCCTGAGCTCAGGCGGTTCACCTTCCTCTGCCTCTCAGGGTGCCAAGAGTACAGGTGTAAGCCACCGTACCTGACCTCAGGTGTACATTTCTGTTGAAAGGGAGAGGAAATACTTTGTTTTTAAATTCTTCCAGGTGGTTTTCAGTAATGCTTGAGACTTGCTGATGTCCTTCCTTACTCTCAAGCTCAGGCAGGATTGCAGATTTCCTTTGCCACAGGATTTTTCCAATAATTTGGTTCCTTTGAAATCCATATGTCTTGTCACTTGAAATCAAAGCATTTTTTCTAGATTTGTTCAGGTGGTTCATATTAAAAAAAAAAAGTTTGCTAAGAATGCTAGCTTCTGCACTCTTCATCTTCAAAGCACTCAGTAAAATATGGCCTATAATTTTCTTTTCTTTTCTTTTTTTTTTTTGAGACAGTCTCAAGCTATTGCCCTGGGTAGAGTGCCATGGTGTCACAGCTCAACTGTGACAACTGCCAACTCTTGGGCTTAAGCGATCCTCTTGCCTCAGCCTCCCAAGTAGCTGGGACCACAGGTGCCCACCACAGTGCCTGGCTGTTTTTTTGGTTGCAGTCATCATTGTTGTTTTAGCTGGGCCAGGCGGGTTTGGTGCCCTACCCACTGAGCTACAAGGGCAGCCTGGTCCACAGTTTACTTTTTCTTTTCTTTTTTTTTGTAGAGACAGAGTTTTAACTTTATCACCCTTGGTAGAGTGCCGTGGCATCACACAGCTTACAGCAACCTCCAACTCCTGGGCTTAGGCACTACAGTTTTCTTGACAGTACCTCTGTAATTCAACTTTCAGCTTAAGTGTTCCATTAAGAATACCTCCTCTCACGAGTGGTGCCTGTGGTTCAGTAAGTAGGGCGCCAGCCCCATATACTGAGGGTGGCTGGTTTACACCCGGCCCAGCCAAACTACAACAAAAAAATAGCTGGGCGTTGCGGTGGGAGCCTGTAGTCCCAGCTACTCGGAAGGCTGAGGTAAGAGAATCACCTAAGCCCAGGAGTTGGAGGTTGCTGTGAGCTGTGTGACACCATGGCACTCTACCAAGGACGATAAAGTGAGACTCTGTCTCTACAAAAGAAAAAAGAACACCTCCTCTCCTAAGCCTCTGGATTTCTTTCTTTCTTTCTTTTTTTTTTAGAGACAGAATCTCACTTTGTCGCCCTTAGATTGCTTTGGTGTCACAGCTCACAGCAACCTCCAGCTCCTGGTCTTAGGCGATTCTCTTGCCTCAGCCTCCCCAGTAGCTGGGACTACAAGCGCCCGCCACAACACCCGCCTGGCTATTTTTTTTTGTTGTTGTCGCAGTTTGGCCAGGGCTGGGTTTGAACTTGCCACCCTTGGTATATGGGGCCAGTGCCCTACTCACTGAGCCACAGGCTGCGCCCAAGCCTCTGGATTTCTATATGTAGCAGGAGATTTATGTGCTTGTGTTGGTCTTTGTTTAATAAAGCCAATCATTTTTGTGGCTTCATTTACGACATTTTTCATTTCACTTTGAAGGATTTTTGATGCTAGTACCTCTCTGAAGAAAACAATGCCATGAGACAACAGCATTTTTTTGTTTTGGGGGGGGGACAGAGTGCCGAAGAGTCATAGCTCACAGCAACCTCAAATTTTTGGGCTCAAGTGATTATTTTGTCTCAGCCTCCCAAGTAGCTGGGACTACCAGGATTCCTGAGCTCAAGCAATCTACCCACCTCAGCCTCCCACAGTGCTAGGTTTACAGGCATGATTCACCTTGCCCGGCCAAGTTAGACAAGAGTTTCACTATGTCGCCCTGGGGAGAGTGCTGTGGCGTCACAGTTCACAGCAACCTCAAATTTTGGGGCTTAAGCAATTCTCTTGCCTTAACCTCCCTAGTAGCTGGGACTGAAGGTGCCCACCACAATGCCTGGCTATTTTTTCGTTGCAGTTGTCATTGTCATTTAGCAGGCCCAGGCTGGACTTGAACCTGCCAGCCTCAGTGTATGTGGCCGGCGCCCTACTCACTGAGCTACGGGCTGGGAGCTAAGGTTTTTTTTTTTTTAAACAAGAGAGCTAAAACCTTGCCCTGAGCCAGCTTACTTGCTGAGCCACAGGCGCCGCCCTATCAATTTGTTGATTTATCATACTGTTGAAGAGTGAAACCTTTCTTTTTATTTTGTTTTGTTTTGTTTTTTTTTTTTTTGGAGACAATAGTTTCACTTTGTCACTCTTGGTAGAGTGCTGTGGCATCACAGCTCACAGCAACCTCCCACTCCTGGGCTTAAGCGATTCTCTTGCCTCAGCCTCCCCAGTAGCTGGGACTACAGGTGCCCGCCACAACGCCCGGCTGTTTTTTGTTGTAGTTTGACTGGGGCCAGGTTTGAACCTGCCACCCTCAGTATCTGGGGCCGCGCCCTACCCACTGAGCCACAGGCGCCGCCCAGAAGAGGGAAACCTTTCTAATTTCTCATACTGTGCATTTTACTCTCTGCCATTTGATATGCTGGTATTATTAGGTTCCTGTCAGCTGTGTGATTCTTTTCGGGCAGTAAATTCTACTACTTAATAATATGCTTCATGAGCTTTTGCGCTAAATGTGACTTCAAAACAAAACTAAACTAAAAGTTTTACCCTGAGATTCCAGTAAGGTCCTTGACTTGTCCAGTGGGTGTAATTAATATTTCAGTGTCCTTTCAATTTTGCTGGAGTCATTTCTGTTTGCCATAAAGCACAGTGGAATGGGACACCTTGAATTATTACTAGCTCAGTAAAATTCATTGGTTAATAAGCTGTTGTTTTGTATCTCTGGCTGCATTAATGCAGTAAAAAGACTCAGAAAATTATAGTTATTTTATTACTAATCTTATAAGAATTGTTCATGGGCCTAGGTTTGGAATCCTTTTGTGTCAAAAATCTCGTCTTCAGAGTTCATCACATTAGACTGTCAGACATGTTTATAAAATACTAAAGGGACTAATAACTGAAAAAGTTGCAAAAAATATGAAAACATCACAATATGTTTTAACTTTTATTGCTACATGATCCATGTTTTACAATATTTTCATCAGTTAGTGGCAAGAGGCAGTTGAACCCTGGTATGTCAAAAAAAAAATTCCTTGTTTAGAATGAGCATTTTCCTCAGGTTTTCTGTTATGCTAGCATTGCTTGTTTGCTACCATAAGTCAATGGCACTGTGGTAAAGGGAGGTTGGGGGATGTATCTGAAGCGGAGTTGGTGACATTGTCAGCTTCCTGCACTCCTATCATTAAAAATGGATAGTGACTTCAGCGAGATGAATATAGCCTTACTTGCTTAAGCCACATGCTGCTAGAAGATTTCTAATGAAGCCACTAGCTTGGCTATTTATTTATTTAGAGACAGAGTCTCACTTTGTCACTTTGGGTAGAGTGCCATGGTGTCATAGTTCACAGCAACCTCAGACTCTTGGGCTCAGAACTCCAGGTGCCCACCACAATGCCCAGCTAATTTTTCTATTTTTAGTAGCGATGGGGGTCTCCATCTTGCTCAGGTTGGTCTGAACTCCTGAGGACAGGCAATACACCCACCTCAGCCTCCCAGAGTATTGGGATTATAGGCATGAGCCCCTGTGGCTGGCCTGCACTAATTTTTTTAATCCCATCTCACCACTGAGGCAATTTGACTACTAAATTTCTATCTTTTTTTTTCTTCCGAAACAGAGTCTTGCTCTGTCACCCAGGCTGGAGTGCAGCAGTGTCATCATAGCTCACGGTAACCTCAAATCCTGGGCTCAAGCAATCCTCCTGTCTCACCCTCCTGACTAGCTAGGACTATAGGAGTGTGTCACCATACCTGGCTAAGTTTTTCATTTTCTTTCTTTTTTTTTTTGTAGTGACAGAGTCTCGTTGTGTTGCCCTGGCAGCTCTTGAACTCATGACTTGAAGCAATCCTGTGGCTTCAGCCTCTCAAAGTGCTTGGGACTATAGGCATGAGCCATAGACCATACCTGGCCTTTATATGTCAGTCATGTAAAACATATCAAAAAGGATTAAAATTTTGACAATTTTCATTTTACACATAGGATTTTGGGGGAAGATTTTCTAAAAAGATGAGACAATTGTTTCTAAAAATTTTAAGATGTGCTAATTTTTTGACATGATCGTTTTAATTTTTATGCTTTTTTAACTCATTAAGTCATAGAATGATGAAAATATTTCTAAAACATTATTTTTCAAAATGCTCTTTCCACTGCATGTATTTCTTTGGAAAAAAAGAAATTACTTTGTTACTTTAATACATTAAAATGCTATTTTACCTTGAAGGAATGGATGGTTTATTATTATTATTATTATTATTTTTTTTTTTTTTTGTAATATTATCATTATTACTCAGGCTGTCGCCCTTGGTAGAGGTTAAGCGATTCTCTTGCCTCAGCCTCCCAAGTAGCTGGGACTACAGGCGCCCGCCACAACGCCCGGCCATTTTTTGGTTGCAGTTGTCACGGTTCTTTGGCAGGCTGGGCTGGATTCCAACCCGCCAGCTCTGGTGTGTGTGGCTGGTGCCTTAGCCGCTTGAGCTACAGGCGCCGAGCCTATTATAATTATTTTTAAAATAATTGTTAGCCAACCACCAATAGCTGCTGTAGTCACAGAATATGTGGCATTTTGGAAAACTCCCTTTTTGTAAAGAGAAATTTGTAATTTGGCTGTAAGTCACTCTTCGGCATTCTACCAGGGGAGGCCTCCCTGCCAGTCCCTCTGTCGTGTGTGTTCCCTCAGTATTACTCCGTGTGTGTCACCCTAGCAAGTGTGGACTACTGACAGGAGGCCGAGGGGACACTGTTGACAATTCACATGTTAAATACATTATTAAAGCATCATTGTTAAATGGACATTGAAAAGAAAGTTAATAAAACTAAGTATATCCCTCTCTGGAGACCACCGTTCCTCGTCCCTTTGCTCTATGTCGAGTCGTCGTTCCGAGGACTGCCCACATCCAGCTGTCTCATTTTGGAGACAGAGTATCTCTGTTGCCACAGGCTAGCGGTTCAAGTGATCCTCCTGGGATTATAGCACTTGTCACCACGCCTGGCTGATATTTCTGTTTTCCGTAGAGACAGGGTCTCTCTCTTGCTCAGGCTGGAGCAAACTCCTGAGCTCAAGTGATCCTCCCTCACTGGAGTGCTGGGATTACAGGCGTGAACCCCCTACCAGGCCTACAACTGTCTTTTCTTTTTTCTACAACGGTCTTTTTGACAGGTAAATGTATACCTAACTTTCATAGCTGATATGTTTAGCTTTTCCCCTCTCTTGGGAACTCTTCAAAAGCAGAAGTATTTTGCATTTCATCATGTGTCTCATTGCAGTACTCTCAGCACATAGTGGTTACCACTAAATATTTGAATGAATAAGTGAATAAATTGATGGCAGATACTCAAAAAATGTTTTTTTTGTGTGTGTGTAATGTTAGGCTTTAGGTATCTGCTTTAAAAATACTCTAGTTTTGGCTCGGCACCTGTGGCTCAGAGGGCTAAAGCGCCAGCCACGTACACCTGAGCTGGTGGGTTCGAATCCAGCCCAGGCTTGCCAACCAACAATGACGGCTGCAACCAAAAAATGGCCGGGCGTTGTGGCAGGCGCCTGTAGTCCCTGCTACTTGGGAGGCGGAGGCAAGAGACTTGCTTGAGCCCAGGAGTTGGAGGTTGCTGTGAGCTGTGATGCCACAGCACTCTATCCAGGGTGACAGCTTGAGGCTCTGTCTCCAAAAAAAAAAAAAAAAATACTCTAGTTTTGAGACATGATTATTGTAGCTTTATAGGGCCTGACTCAGGGAGCTTGAGTAACTGCCTAATGTGATGAAACTTGGAGCTTGGATTTCTTTTCTCTTTTGAAGAGTTATTTTTGTTTTAAATAAGTAATGTATCTTTTTGTACAAAAAGTAAAATAATATGAAAAGGTAAAAATAAAGAAGTCTTTTTTTTTTTTGAGACAGAGCCTCAAGCTGTCACCCTGGATAGAGTGCTGTGGCATCACAGCTCACAGCAACCTCCAATTCCTGGGCTTAAGCGAGTCTCCTGCCTCCGCCTCCCAAGTAGCTGGGACTACAGGCGCCCACCACAATGCCCGGCCATTTTTTGGTTGCAGCCGTCACTGTTGCCTGGCGGGCCCAGGCTGGATTCGAACCCTCCAGCTCAGGTGTACGTGGCTGGCGCCTTAGCCCATTGAGCCACAGGCGCCGAGCCAATAAAGAAGTCTTGTTCTCACCCCCCATCCTGCTGCTTATAGCAGTTTTTTGTGTCTTTTTCAGTGATTCTTTATGTAGTAGCGAAGTACAAATAGATATCTATTCTTTTTTTTTTTTTTTTTGGTACAGACAGAGTCTCACTCTGTTGCCCTTGGTAGAGTGCTGTGAAGTCACAGCTCACAGCAACCTCCAGCTCTTGGGCCTAGGCGATTCTCTTGCCTCAGCCTCCCAAGTAGCTGGGACTACAGGCGCCCGCCACAGCACCTGGCTAATTTTTGATGCAGTTCGGCTGGGGCCGGGTTTGAACCCGCCACCCTCGGTATATGGGGCCGACGCCCTACTCGCTGAGCCACAGGTGCTGCCCTATATATCTATTCTTATTTCTGCCCTTTCCTATATAAGGTTTCATACAACATGGTTTTTAACATACACATATATATATATATATTTATTTATTTATTTATTTTTTTGAGAGAGAGTGTCACTGTGTTGCTCTGGGTAGAGTGCCATGGCGTCACAGCTCACAGCAACCTCAAACTCCTGGGCTCAAGCGATTCTCTTACCTTAGCCTCCCAAGTAACTGGGACTAAGGTACCCGTCACAACACCCGGCTATTTTTTTTTTGCAGTTGTCATTGTTGTTTAGCAGGCTCAGGCTGGGCTGGAACCTGCCAGCCTTGGTGTGTCTGGCTGGCGCTGTAACCACTGTGCTATGGATGCCGAGCCATATTTTTTATATTTTTTTATACTTTTTTTAAAAAAAGATTATTTTTTAGAATAATTTTATTTTAGGTTCACAGCAGAATTGGGTGGAAAGTACAGAATTCTCTTATGCCCCAACCCTGTCGATCCCCTCCTGATGCTTCCTCCACTGTTCCTCCAACATTCCTTCACCAGATAGTACATTTGTTTAAATCATGGAACCTACATTGACAAGTTATCTCTCAAAGTTTGTAGTTACATTAGGGTTCACTTTTAGTGTTTGTGCTTTCTGTAGGTTTGGACAAATGTGTAATGGCATGTATTCACCACTGTGGTATCATTCGGAGTAGTTTCACTTCTCTGAAAATCCTGTGTTCTATTTATCCCTTCTTCCCCCTAACCTTTGGCAGCCACTAGATATTTTACTGTCTTCATGGTTTTGCCTCTTACAGTGTCATCTAGTTAGAACTATATGAAGGCAGTATGTAGCCTTTTCAGATTGGCTTCTTTCACTTAATAAGTTCCTCCTGGTCTTTTTGTCACCCTGGGTAGATTGCCATGGCATCATGGTAGCTCACAGCAACCTCAAACTCTTGGACTTGAGTAGTCCTCTTGCCTCAGCCTCCCAAGTAGCTGGGACTATAGGTATGTGCCCCTACACCTGCTAGTTTTTCTGTTTTTAGTAGAGCTGGGAGTACCACTCTTGCTCAGCCTGGATAACTCATTTCCTTTTAGCGCTCAATAATATTCCATAGTCTGGGTGTACGACAGTTTGTTTATACAGTCATCTACTGAAGGACATCTTGGTTGCTTTCCACTTTTGGCAATTATCATTAAAGCTACTGTAAACATAGTTTGCAGGTTTTTATGTGCACATGTATTTTCAGTGAATTCAGGTAAATACCAAGGATCATGATTACTATATTGATCAAGTGGTGAGAGTATGTTTAGCTTTGTAAGAAAGTGGCAAACTGTCTTCCAGAGTGGCTGTACCATTTTGCATTCCCACTAGCAGTGAATGAGAGTTCCTATTCCTCCAAATCCTCTCTAGCATTTGGTGTCTACATGTGTTTTTCACCTTACTAATTTGTCCTGAACATCTTTTCAAATTAGCACATTGAGAACATTTGCATTTTTTTTTTTAACATCTGTATAGTAACACAGATGTGCTGCAGTTTATTTAATCAGTCTTCTATTGATGGCCACATAGGTTGTCTCAATATTTTCCTTTTACAGACAAGCTGCAGTGACCTTAAGTTACTTTGCTATGTTGTATTTGTATATCTCTAGGATAAATGTTCAGAAATAGGATTGCTGGGTCAAAGGGTTTAAATGCATCCATTTGCCAAATTGCCCTCCCTTGGAGTTGGCTATACCAGTTAGCACTCTTACCACAGTCAGTGAGAAGGCTTGTTTACTTATAGCCTCACCTATAGAGTTGTTAGACATTTGAAGTTTTGCTAGTCCTGTAGGTGAGAAATACTTGGGTGGAAATTGAGGGTCTTTTCATACCTTGAAGGTTATTTTTTGTTTTCTGTGTGTTTTTGTTTCTGTCTTTAGGTCATTTTTATGTTAGGTTTTTGAAGCTCTTGAAATATTAGGAAGATTAGTTTTTTTGATATGAGTTGTAAATTTTTTTTTCATTTGTCACTTGATTTTATAGAGATATGAATTTGAAGCTGGTTCTGCCTGATTTCATAGTCTGTACTTTTCATCACTATTATTATACTGCCTAGAATATTACACGTTCTACATTCCTGAAAAATATTGTTTATGTGTATCTATGATTTAATGCCTCTAGCATTTTAAAACTGTCTTGTAATAATGATTTCTTGCCTTGACAGACACGACATCAACGAGGAGATACACATCCTCTAACTTTAGAAGAAATTTTGGATGAAACACAACATTTAGATATTGGGCTCAAGCAAAAACAATGGCTAATGACTGAGGTAAGATAGGCTTAAAATATTATAAAAAAATTAGTTGGTTACCAAGAGATATTTGCTATAACTAGAATATTTTTAATGTATTGAAACCTGATGCTTCTTTTTCTTAAAAAGAAGTGGTATAGGCTCGGCGCCTGTGGCTCAAGTGGCTAAGGCACCAGCCATGTACACCTGAGCTGGCAGGTTCGAATCCAGCCTGGGCCCGCCAAATGACGATGGCTGCAACCAAAAAATGGCCGGGCGTTGTGGTGGGCGCCTATAGTCCCAGCTACTTGGGAGGCAGAGGCAGGAGACTCGCTTGAGCCCAGGAATTGGAGGTTGCTGTGAGCTGTGATGCCACAGCACTCTATCCAGCGTGACAGCTTGAGGCTCTGTCTCAAAAAAAAAAGTGGTATAGGGTCTTTGTTTTTAAAATATATGTATTTA